>CAMZMU010000020.1:55209608-55511547 GCA_947311845.1 Poa pratensis | reverse complement strand
TAGACTTTAGGATGACTCCAACGGGCCGATGCATCGAGTCCGCGCGCGTCCGTCCCTGTCCGCGCGAGCCAAAAACACGGCCCAACGGGGCGACGCAAACGGACCGCGATCCGTTTTTCTGTCCGCCGCGACGCATTCCTGGCCCAAATTTGGGCCACGGATGCGTCGGGCGCGGACGCGCGACGGAGCGCAATTGTGTCCTCCTCTGGTCCGCACTTCGGCCTCGGCCTCTCCCAAAACCCCAGTCCACCCCAGTCCACACTCCAACCCTAGCCATGGCCGGTGCAGCCGCCGCCGCCTCCGACGCTGGACCTGCTGCCGCCGGCACCGCCTCCGCCGCCGGCCCCGCCGCTGGATGTGCGCCCAAAGCTGCAAAGAAACCAAAGAAGGAACTCACCGACGAGCAGAGGGCCGCAGAGACCCTGAAACGGGGCGACGGAGGAGGAGGTTGAAGCAGGAGAACCTCAACGCGGCCCAAAAGGCCGCCGCCGTGCCGGAGGACGAATCTGACCTCGTGTCCAGGGCCGCGACCGCTGCCCTCCTCCTGATTGGAATTACCCCGACGGCGGCCGCGGTCGGTGTGGCGACTGCGGCGGCCAGCTCCAACGCCTCGGCGGCCCGACCGCCAAGGACGAGATCTTCCGCGACGGCACCATCGCCACCGTACGGGTACCTTCCGGGAACCATGCCGCCGCGGGTTTCCCCTACCTCAGGCGAATCCGCGCCCAGCCCAGTCGAGGTACCTCCGCTTGATCTGAACACGCCTACTACACCATTGGTCGGACACTCACCGGCGGCGCAGACTGCGGCCCGCGTGCAGCTGCCCCGGCAGTGGTCGCCCCGGCGCTTAACCTGTTCGGCGAAATGCCCAGGCCGTCGCCGGGTGACCCCAGGTACTTCGAGGAGGTCTTTGATGAAGGGACGACGTCCTGCAGGACATGATCAGGGACAACAACGAGTACGCCGAGGACGATTACGATGCCGGCGATGATGAAGTTCCGCCGACCGACCCCGATGTGATCAACATCGACAATGAGCCGGTTTTCGAAGAAGAGCTCGAGACCCAAGCCTGAGCCATGAAGAGAAAGATGAGCCAAAGGGGCGCCTCATTCACGGCCGAGGAAGACGTGCTCATTTGCGAGTCCTGGATCGAGGTTGGAACCAACCAAATTCTCGGGGCGGAGCAAAGAGGGACGGCATATTGGGGCCGGTTCACCAAGCGCTACAATGAATGTAGAATCCTACCGCCCCACAACATTCAGACGCAGCGGACGAGGTATCTATCTCCAAGAGGTGGCTCCACATATCCGCGGAGACGAGCAAGTTTTGCGGCTCCGTTGAAAATGTTCAAGCCCGGCCAGCAAGTGGCTTCGGAGTGAATGAACAGGTGAGTTTTGTGGCTCCTCTTCCCTTCTTTGGTTGCAAGCTTTGGAAACCTTGTACAATTTGTATGCCCAGGTGTTGCAAACATTGGAAATTATTTTGGTTACTATAAATTTGTATGCCCAGGTGTTGCAAGCTTTGGAAACCTTCAAGAGGCAATACAAGAAGGTCTTCACCTTGACCCATTGCTACCGGGCACTCAAGGACCAGCAGAAATGGAAGGCCCTCTACGCCTCCCTCAAAAATGGTGGACAACCCCTTGATAAGGGAGAGGACACAACGAAAAAGGAAGGGAGGCCAAGGGGGAAGAACAACTCGAAGGCCGAGTTGAAACGAGATGCAACAACCCTTGCATTGCAAGAGACATTGAACGGGTTCCTAACCCAATAGGACAAGGCTGCCGACAAGAAGGAGGAGAGGAGAGAAAAGGAACGCCTAGAGAGAGAGACGGCTTCCAAGCTCTTCTTCGAATTGCAGAAGAAGAGACTCGACATAGAAGAAAAAAACGCCCGGACAAGAGCAAGGGAAGCCGATGCAAGAGCCAAGGAGGCCGAGGCTAGGGCCATGGAGGCCGAGGCAAAAGCAAAGGACATTGAGCTCGCCCTTCGCCAAGAGGAGGCCAGGATCATGGACATGGATCTCTCGGCCTTCACCCCTACGAAGAAGGCCTACTACCTCAAGAAGCAAAGGTATTACATGGACCGAGATTGATCAAATCTCGGTCGTTTTATTTATGTTGCATGTCGGTGTTGAACTATGGCCGATATGGCCGGAAAAACATGGCCGATGGCCGGAATTTGTAATATTTTGGGCATGTATGCAGACATGGCCCTATGAGGCCAGGATTATGTTTTATTTTATATTCATATGCTTGCTATTTGTTGTATTGTGATCTCAATGGCCGAAAATGATCAAAAACCCTGGCCGGGCGGACTCGATGCGTCGGCCCCGTTGGGCGCACTGGCCGGAAAGGGACGGACCTGGGCCAGACGCGCGTCCTTTTGCTGACGCAAACAGACCAAACGCGGACCAAACGCGCCGTTTGCGTCGCCCCGTTGGAGACATCCTTGGAGTTGTCTTTGTAGTGTTTTGTGCTCGTCGGTCTAAATTTGAACTGTTTTTGTGTTTCCATGAAGGGTTTGCTTTCTTTTCATGAAACTCTGGAATTTTTGGTCGTCAGCAATTGAGCTGGCATGGAAATTTAGGTTTTGCATCCGTGGCCAGGCTGAGTAGTAACAAGCTCTGTGCCAAATTTTGCACCGTATTTGGTTCACATTATTCCATCATGCCTCGTATGGTAGCAAACGAGTTTAGAGGTCACCGGTGCTTGGTTGCCCGCGTTTGCGTTTAGAGGTTAATACCCTCTATTTGGTTGCCCCGTATGGCAGCAACTTAATACTTTTGGGTGTCATGCTGGATAGCGATCTCGAGATGGATTATTAGTCATAAGCGCAGCTGGATAGCGGTCTATGTATTTTGACGTAATGCCCAATTAAATATTATAGTGAACTATATCTTGTCACGATAGCATTGTCATGCCCTCACAATTTTTCAATTGTCTAGCTGTAATTTGTTTACCCAACATGTTTACTATTTTATGAAGAGACACCACTAGTGAACTGTGGACACTGGTCCAATCTTTTACATTAATTACAACTTGTTTCCATTGCTTTCAATCATCACTTGCTCGTTGTTCTTCTTTACTTTCATAATTGTTTTCCACACTATGTGTTTAATCTCTTTGTTTTCAGCAAGCCAGAAAGATTGACAATCTTCCTGTTTCGTTGGAGTAAAGTAGAGTGTCTGTGTTGTGTGCAGGTCCAAGTTAGCGCATGAGCACTTTCAGGCGCCTGGGTTAACACCGTATTGAAGTTTTTAAGTCCTACTAGTTCGATAAACCTTGATTTCATAGCTGAGGAAAACTTGCTACTACACTGCTTCACACCTTCCTCTGGGGCTCCCAACGGGTATCTGATCCACATCATCCCTCACGGGCATTGTTAGAGCGGACTTAACCCACTTGCAGCTCGGAGAAGACGAGGAAGAGGTATCCACCGTTCGCCGCCGACTGCGTTGCCGCCGCTTACCTGCTCGTCGGTGAAGAAAACAACCACGGTTGTGACCTCGAGTGGGGGGATGGTGGCGGGAACTTAGGCGGTGAGAGGGAGGGGTGAAATAGGGGTGGCGAAAATAGTGGGCGGTGAGGAACTACTTCCCGTCGCATTTTCGCGTGCGCACGCGCCATCGCCGCGCTTGCATGAGCTCAAACGAGCTTGGCGCCGCGTTCCCCTCTTTTGCACACGAAAAGGGCGGCTCTGCGGAAACGGCTTATTCGGCCATTCCTCCAGGGCCTGACTCTGGGGTGTTTTAAGATTCGTGCGGGATACGCGGCGCGGGCCAGGCAAGCAAACGGGTAAAAAAAGTGGTTCCAAGACCTGCTTGAGGTTATTTTTGGCAACTAAACACTCCCTAGGCGGTTAGAGCTGTCTGCCTCCCGCTGGCGCCGCCGGCAATCTGCCGCGTCTCCCATGGCCTTAGGGCCATGGAAGCGTAGTGGATTTCGGCCGTTACTGGTTGGAGGGCTCTTTTTTGTGTGTTTTTTGTGTTTGGGTATGGTTTGTGTCCTACTCCGGAAAGCGAGACAATGACTCTCCGAAGATGGAATAAAGTTCTCCCCACATAGCTCCTGTTATGGCAGTGCATCTAGTGTCGTCGGAGAGCAGGAGGTGTGTCTCCGGCGGATCTCGTGGGATCCGGTCGGCGTTTACCTACACGAAACAATCTTATGGATGTATGGAGCATAGAGGTATTTGTTAGCTTCCTATCAATCTCACCACCGTGTCCATGTGTGTGAGTGTGTTCGAACAGAGAGAGAGAGAGGGGGGAATTGGGTTGATACCTTCAGTGTGAGAGGAAGAGCTCGAGCCCGAGGCCATGGTGGCGTGGTGGTGGCGGTGGTGCTTCCCGTCGCTACTGCGTCACCTAGATCGGCTAGGGTTATCGGTGGGGGGGCAGCGGCACGGTGAACCTCGTACCGTGTGCCCCGGCCCCCCACCTCTTTATATGGCGCAGCGCGACAGGGGCCCACCGACCATTAATGGGTCGGGCGCCCCCGATCAGGGCGCGATCACAGGGGTTAATTAGCCGTTGGGCTAATCAATGGGAGATCAATACCTAACATTCTCCCCCTTGATCTCAACTTTTACTTTTAACTTTTATTTTACTTTACTCGTTCATCACCGATTAGTACATAGAGCATGTTTCATCGTCACAGCTCAATTGCCGATAGAATCAGACAGCCACCATATACTTTTCAGTTTTGAAACAATAAACTATTACTTTTGGGCCTCTGTGATCCAGTGATCATAGGCTTTCCATTAATCCCATGCCGGCTATGTGTTTCTGGAACACATCGGGTGGTAAGCCTTTCGTTAGCGGATCCGCAAGCATTTCCTTTGTCCTTATATGCTCGAGACTTATAGTTTGATCCTGGATCTTATCTTTCACAACATAATACTTTATATCTATTGCCTTTGTTGCATTACTCGACTTGTTGTTGTGAGCATAGAATACTGCGGGCTGGTTGTCACAGTACATCTTTAGTGGTTTGTCAATACAATCTACCACTTTCAAGTCGGGTATAAATTTCTTTAACCATATCGCCTGTCCCGTGGCCTCATAACATGCTATAAATCTGCATACATCGTGGATGCAGCAACTAATGACTGTTTGGAGCTTTTCCACGAAATAGCCCCTCCGCGAGAGTGAACACGTACCCTGACGTGGACTTCCTATCATCTTTGTCTCCCGCAAAATCTGCGTCTGAATACCCTCTTAGTTCTAGGGAATCAGATCTTCTATATGTTAGCATGAGGTCTTTTGCGCCTTGTACATAACGCAATGCTTTCTTTACCATGTTCCAGTGTTCATGGCCTGGATTTTCTTGATATCTACCGAGTACCCCGGTGATAAAAGCTAAGTCAGGGCGAGTGCACACTTGTGCATACTGTAAGCTTCCAACAGCCGAAGCATATGGTACTGCTTTCATTCGATCGATCTCATATTGACTTTTGGGACATTGAAATTTCCCAAAACTATCGCCCTTGACTATCGGAGCAGGTGATGCGCTACTTTTATGCATATTATATTTCTTTAGAACCTTTTCTAAATATGCCTTTTGTGATAGTCCTAGCACTCCATTCTTTCTATCCCGGTGAATTTCTATACCCAAAACATATGAAGCTTCACCAAGATCTTTCATATCAAAATTTGAGGACAAGTATTTCTTTGTTTCTAGCAGTAGACTGACATCATTGCTTGCAAGCAAGATATCATCCACGTACAGAATTAGGAAAATATATTTTCCACTTTTAAACTTTGCATAAATGCAGTTGTCCTCAACATTCTCTTTAAAACCAAAACTTTTAATTGTATTATTGAACTTTAAATACCACTGTCTAGAGGCTTGCTTTAACCCATAAATGGATTTCTTTAGGCGGCATCCCATATGTTCCTTCCCCTCCATGAAAAAACCGTGGGTTGTTTCATGTAAACATTTTCTTCTAAATCTCCATTTAGAAATGCCGTCTTTACATCCATTTGATGCAACTCTAAATCAAAATGCGCAACTAGTGCCATGATGATTCTGAAAGAATCCTTACATGAGACCGGAGAAAATGTCTCATTGTAATCTACCCCTTCTCTTTGCGTAAAGCCTTTTGCCACAAGTCGCGCTTTATACTTTTCTACGTTCCCATTGGAGTCATACTTTGTTTTGTAGACCCATTTGCAGCCTACTGTTTTGGCTCCTTTAGGAATTTCCTCTAAATCCCAAACATTGTTAGAACTCATCGATTTCATCTCGTCTTCCATGGCTTCCAGCCACTTCGAAGAGTGAACGCTTCTCATGGCTTCTTCATATGAAGTGGGATCTTCTTCCATATGAACTGTTTCTGTATTATAAACTCTATAATCACTAGAAATAGCTGATTTCCTAGCTCTTTTAGACCTTCTAAGAGTCTCATTCTCTGGCACATCATGTGTCTCAACGTGCGACTCTTCTTCTAAATGTGGCTGTCGTCGCTCCCTTTCATGCTCAACAACGGGTTGAGTCGGTTCCTGACGGACAGGTTCCGAATCTTGCCTCGTTGTGGTCACGGGTGGAGTTACAACAGGTGCTTGCACCACAACCTCTGGGATTATCGGTGCAGGTACAACAGGTAGGGCGAAAAATGGCTCATGGATCATCGGAAAAGGTGCACACACCCTCTTCTCCTCAAGATCAATTTTCCGGCCTACCATGCTCCCCCTCATCATTTCGTCCTCTAAGAAGACCGCGTGTCTCGTTTCTACAAACTTTGTGTATCTGTCTGCACAGTAGAAACGATAACCTTTTGATCTATCAGGATAGCCAATGAAATGGCAAGTTACTGTTTTGGGGTCTAACTTTGCAATGTGTGGATTAAAAACTTTTGCCTCAGCTGGGCTCCCCCAGACTTTTAAGTGGCGTAGAGAAGGAACTTTCCCTGTCCACAACTCGTACGGTGTTTTGGGCACCGACTTACTTGGTACTCTGTTGAGAATGTGAATGGCGGTTTTTAACGCCTCCATCCATAATCCCAATGGCAGTGTGGAATAACTCATCATACTGCGCACCATATCCATAAGAGTACGGTTACGCCTTTCAGCTACTCCATTTTGCTGTGGTTCGCCCGGCATAGAATACTGGGCGACTATTCCATTTTCCTGTAAAAACCTTGCAAAAGGTCCAGGTACTTGACCATATGGAGTGTGCCGACCGTAGTACTCCCCCCCACGGTCGGACCTGACTATTTTAATTCTTTTATCATGTTGATTTTCAACTTCAGCTTTGAATATTTTAAATTTATCCAATGCTTCAGATCTTTCTTTAATTGGATAAATATAACCATATCGGGAGTAATCATCTGTGAACGTTATGAACGAGTCATAACCATCCACACTTTTCACCGGAAATGGTCCACATATATCAGTGTGAATAATTTCTAGTGTCGCGGTGCTTCGGTTTGCACCCTTTTTAATTTGTTTTACGTATTTTCCTTTTATGCAATCTATGCATTGTTCAATATCTGAGAACTCTAACGGAGGAAGAATATCATTTTTAACGAGGTTTTCTATTCTTCCCCTCGAAATATGGCCTAATCGACAGTGCCATAACTTCGACGAGTCATGAGTTCGCTTTCTTTTCTTTTGTTCTTTGTTCGACAAGGAATTTGTTCATTCACATTACTCACAGAATGCACTTTTTCACGCAAGGATAACAAATAAAGCTTATCATGAAGTAAAGCAATACCCACACAAGCATCTTTAAACCATATGGCACACTTGCCATGACCGAAATAACATTCATAACTGTCTTTATCCAAGCACGATACACTTATTAAGTTTCTGTGAATCGAAGGAACAAATAAAACATCTCTAAGCATAATATTGAAACCATCAGCTAGCTCTAAGGAGACGTCGCCAACAGCTTCAACTTCTGCTTGAACTCCATTTGCGACTTCAATGTGTCTTTCGCTTCTTTGCATACTCCTTGTCGAATGGAATCCCTGTAAAGAATTTGCAACATGAACGTTGCACCTGAGTCAATCCACCAAGTAGATTTTGAAAACTGTGTATACAGGGATTCATTTACAAAAGAAACTGTGTCTGTACCTTTCTTGGCCATTATCATCTTGAGCCAATCTGGGCAATCTTGCTTGAAATGCCCTTTCTTCTTGCAGTGGTGGCATGTATCTTTGTCCACTTGCTGAAACTGCTGAGGACCTTTGCCATGTGGCTTATACTGATGAGGACCTTTGCCATATGGCTTAGAAGGGGAACCGTTGTAGTTCCTGTTCTTGTTGTCCTTCACAAAGTTCAAGGAGCCCCCATTCTGGGACTTCAGCCTTTCCTCTTCTTGCGACAGCATGGCAATGGTCTTTTCAATGTCCCATTTTTCAGGCGACACATTGTAGTTGATGATGAAATTTTCAAATTGTGGTGGCAGTGAAGCCATCACCAATGAACTATGAGTGCAGGCTTGAGCTCCAGATCAGCCTCCATGGACTTAAGCTTAGCAGCCATGTTGCTCATTCTGAGAATGTGCTCCCTTATTCCATGTGAACCTCCATGATACTTTTCTGTCACCAGCTGTTTGAGCAGCTGGGTAGCATAAGTCTTTGAAGAACCAGTAAACTGGCTCTTTATCTTTTGGAGATACTCTCCCACAGAGGTACACTCTTCAATTGAGCCCACAATAGCGTTCTCAACTGTGTTCTTTATGAATGCCATGCACTTTTTGTTGGCGTTCACCCACTTTTGGTTCTCTAGGGTGTAACCCATCTCTACTGGACCATAGTCCAGCTGCTTTTTCTGTCAAGCAGAATCATCATCATCTGTTGCTCTCACTGGCTCTGCTGGCTTGACTGGCTGTGGAGTACTCACAACCCAGTCGACCTCAGCGCAGACAAAAGCCAGCTCGACTTTCTTCCACCACTCAGCGTAGTTGTCACCCCTGAGCGTCGGAACGTCCTTGAGGCAACTCATCAGGTGAAAACTGCCTGAAACCACAAGGATATAAGATAACAAAAAAAAAAAACAATTGCATGTAATAATCCAACGTTGGTATAAATTAAAACATACAACCGTTTGTGCAATTAAAACTATATTACCGTTGGGCAATAAAAGAAATAAATGCACCTTTAAGACAGATCATAATCATGTTATTAACAACGTTGGTCATTTAACAACAAAATCATAATCATCATTAAAATCACTTTATCATGCTTTCAATTCTCACTTTAAATCATAATAATGCTATTAATAACGTTGGTCAAATAATAGCAGAATCATAATCAGCATTAATATCATTTTAATCATGCCTTTAATTTTCACTTTATTGCTCTTATGCAATTTCTTTTAACTATTTGCAGCGGAAACTTTACAAAATGAATAAAAATTCATAAACTTTTATACTTTAACAAGTATTCACTTTTCTTTCTTCTGTTTTCCTAAACAAAATTTTCGTTGGATAAATTTGGATAGGAAAAACAGAATTAAATTTGCCCAAAAAAATGGACCAAAACAAATTAAAACTTGCTTCTGTTAAAAAATAACAGAAAAAACTATTCTGTGCGAAAAAACTTTCGGCCCATGGCCCTTTTGCTATCTGTCGCGCGGTGCAGCTCTTAACAGCGGCCCACGGCCCGTCAGCGGCAGCGCTAACTGCCGCACGGGAGACGCGGAACACGGCCCAAGCCGGCCCACGGCCTGCTTCTTTCGGCCCGTTGGCCCGGCTGCGCGCTAGGGTTTCCCAGCGGTGCGACCGTGGCCGTCGGATGGGATCCGACGGTTCGGCGCCTTTTACGCTGGAACAAAAACACAGCGCGAGCTGCCTCCTGTAACCCTAGCCGCAAAACTCTTCCCCGTGCTCGCTCTCGCCCCTCGCACGATCCCGCAAACGCCGGTCTCCAGCGAGGCCTTGCCGCGCGGCGGCGGCGACCAGGCCGTGCGTGCTGTGCGCGCCTCGAGCGCGTGCATGCCGTGCGCGCCTCGTGCGCTTGCGTCTGGCCGGAGACGGCCGGAGTCGACGGCCGCGCCCCCCTTTCCCCTTTCCCCTCCTCTTTCTTTCCTCCACCAGCCCGCATCAAGGCGAGAAGACGGCGATGGCGCCCCTCGCTCGCCCTCTTGCCGGCGCGTGCGTGCACCCGAGGGTGGGCGCACCGCCGTCAAGCGGCTCAGCTGGCGGCGCACGACGGAGGGCGGTTGCGCAGTCTTTGCCCCCGAAGGGGATCCTCTCCTTTCGGCCGTGGCGGAGGCGTGCCCCCCCACTGCCCGAGCCCTTCTTCCCAGATGCCCCCTAGGGTGCGCATCGAGATCGAGAGGGGCAGGCGTGGCCATGACGGCGGCGCTACTTTGCCGGTGAAAACCGGTGAGCTTTCTTTTTCTTTGCCCTCTTTTAAATTAGGGTTAGGGGATCTTTTTCTTTTCTTTTGCTTTTGATTCTACACTAGTGAGATCTAGGAAAACTAGAAGCTCTGATACCATTGTTAGCTTCCTATCAATCTCACCATCGTGTCCATGTGTGTGAGTGTGTTCGAACAGAGAGAGAGAGAGGGGAATTGGGTTGATACCTTCAGTGTGAGAGGAAGAGCTCGAGCCCGAGGCCATGGAGGCGTGGTTGTGGCGGTGGTGCTTCCCGTCGCTACTGCGTCACCTAGATCGGCTAGGGTTATCGGTGGGGGTGGCAGCGACACGGTGAACCTCGTACCGTGTGCCCCGGCCCCCCACCTCTTTATATGGCGCAGCGCGACAGGGGCCCACCGACCATTAATGGGTCGGGCGGCCCCGATCAGGGCGCGATCACAGGGGTTAATTAGCCGTTGGGCTAATCAACGGGAGATCAATACCTAACAGTATTGCCAAAATATCAATGCAAAATAACCTCAAATTATAAATAATTGTGGAAACGATGCATCATGAATCCATGATCCTTCACTTGCATACCGTGAAGAGTTTGTTTAGTTTACGCAACAAAAAATGTATGTCTAAACAAAACACTCTGTACAAAATTGTTAGTGTCAAAATCTCTGTGATTTTACATATACTTCAAAAGACTATATCTATAAAAATGGTATATTTAGCTATAACTTTGAATATTTTTATTTGTAAAATATTGGTCTTAAACTACATTACATCCAAATGAAGCCTAAAATCGTTAAAATAAATAATTGATTAAGACTTTTCACATATAATGTTTTTTTGTCATTTTGAATCGGTAATTGTTTTAATTAACCGCAGATATTCATTGTCATCACATCGATCAATTGTGAAAATCGGAAAACAAAACAAACATATTGCTACTATTGTATATTTCCCGATCTAGCTGATCCCATCTTTATGAGAGCCGAAAGGGAACGGCTAAAAGGTCAGGGATTCCATCAACCCCCATGCTACATGATCAAAAAGATGTTCTTCTTTATCTGTTTATAGAGTTTTAATAAGAAGATAGTACATCTCTAGATGCATGGCTGCACAATGAAATGATTATGACCTTACGCATCTCAAGCATGGAAAAGCTTCAAATAAAAAGTAAGCTCAGGAATAAAGGTTACTCTGAATGTTATTTCCTGAGGAAAGAAAAAAAGTTACTGAATGCTGCCGAGCAAGTAGTTGCATTGTAACATCCCAGCTTTGTAATAAAGTGTTAAGTTGTGTAATCATGTCATGGCATGCATTAATATTTGCATTAATAAGTTTTTGCATTAAACCCAAAGAAGAAAATCTTTTAAAAATGACTTCAATCTTGGTCTATGTTTAATGTTGTTCAAAACTTCAAACCAAAAATATGTGGGGCTTTTCTACAATATTAGAAGTCTCCATGAATTTTTGGGTAATTTATTGACTCTTTTAAATGCCCTAAAAAAATACAGGAAGTTGCTGTAAATTAATTTCTGTAAATTCCAGAAAGTCAGTTTTTTTTTGTAAAATGCCCTTTTTCTTTCTTTCTTCTTCCTCCGGCCAGAAGGACGAGGAGGCTGTCGCCGTGTCGTCGCAATCGTTGCCACCTCCTCCCTACCTGCTAGCTTGCGATGATAAGGCCACAGAGACGTCCGCATCTCTCTCTTTCACCTCGTACTCCTCTTTCTCTTCCCCGTGCTCTCAGCCTCGCTCCCGAAGAAACCCTAGCCGCACGGCCGCCGCCGTCGCGCCGCCATGTCCGGCCTCCCCAGGACGAACCGAAGAAGCCAAAAGCTCCACCGTTCCATCCTCTTCCTCCTCGACGAGTCACGCTTGCCGGGATGGCCTGAAACGGGAGAATCGCGCCGTTTTCCGAAACTCCGGCCGCCGCGATTCCAGCACGTTTCCGGTGCCTTCCGAGCTCTTCGACCTCTCCTTCAATCTCATCGCTCTCAGGGTGAGGTTGCACATCTTTAGGTTTCCTCAATTCGATTTATTACGCGTTGTATCGTCCTCTCGCCATGAACCGCCGCTGCCGCCGCAAAACGTCACCGCCGGCGACGCTCCGGTGACCAAATCCAAGCGGCGCTGCCACCCCTAGGTTTGCCTCAGCTTGCTCTTGCTTCTGGACCAAATCGATTCATCCAGCTCGCGCGAAATCGTCGCGCCCGTGCTCAGCAGAGGCGCTCCGGCCATTGCTGACGTCAGCATGACATCACGGTGGGGCCGGCCTGTCAGGTTTTTAATCTTTTCGAAAATGTTTTTAGAAATTAATAAAACTTTGATAGGTGGGACCAGTCTATTTAAAAGAATTTCAGAAAATGATTAATATTGTAAAATCAATAACTTTTGATCTGTTTATCAGAAAAACGTGTTCAATATACCGAAATGTTCAGAAAAATAAATCCTATCTATTTAAGTCGAAATTCATACATGTTTAAACAATTAAAATTGACATATATTTGGAAATGACCTAAATGCAGTTTCTCTAAGGAGTTAAACTAAATAAATGCTCATATTTGCAATTTGACCTCTAATGACATTTTAAACATGCCTTAGAGCTCCATGTCAATGCATTAAATTGATCATGCATACATATTGCGCATTGCATCAATGCCATGTGTTGATTGTTGTTCTTTTCCGGTATTTGTTCTTCTCGGTAGATCGTGGTTCGAAGGTTGACCCCGCTTTAGTTGAAGAACAAGATCCGACTCTCGACGAACAAGGCAAGCATAACCTCTTATCTGCACATATATGTGATTTCAAAGGATTTGGTTCTTGTATAATGCATATGATTCCAATGTATTTTTGAGTCTATTGATAAAAGTCTCCTATCTATTGCATCGCCTAAATACCCCGATGCATTGCTCCTAGCAGCCCTAGGTTTGGCTTGCGTGCATCGCCAAAGCCTTATATCTGCTACGCTTAGCCATGCATAGTTGTTTATCTCTGCTCCACCCGGTTGGTGAATCAGAGCTGCGAATGAACTTAATATACCAGGATATCGTGGAAAAGGATGTGAGCATGTAAATTTGACTAAAAGGCAATGGATGAGAGGCCACAGGGGTCTGTGGTGGGTTGTCTCGTTCTCGCCGCCCTAGGACCCGAGTTCTCGCCTCTTGAACCAAGACTGAGCGTGCATCCACGCGCGGACCTAACACCCTGCTCGACTAACTAACTTGGTTGGTTGTACCCATGAGATACGTAGTTTGGTTTTCCATTTGCGTGTGGGTAAAAAACGTTTGAGAAAATATAGGGCCTGACAGGGATCTAGTGATGGACGAACACGGATCTCGATTCCTGTGCAGAGTAATAGGGACCGTCACGAGGTGGCCATCTCGCATAATGGCGGAACAGCCCTGTTATGGACGACCCATGTGGAATACAATCAGCCAAGGTAAAGGTCGTGGTCAACCACCCTCTGCCGGCACTCCTCGGTGAGTGCTAAAACGTTGGCATTAAGAGTCGGTTGGTACGTGTGGTAAACATTGTACACCCCTGCAGGGTTAAATCTTTTCAAAAAGCCGTGTCCACGGTTACGGACGACTTGGGAATGGATTCTGAGATCATAGAGAACTTGAACGTGATCGTAAAACCTGTTGACAAGGTATGAAGGATACTTCCTCGAGGGTGTCGAGGGGGTGATCCTAGTTGATAGGTGTTGATGAGCTGGTGGTTACAAAATGATTACTAGAGTTGGAACTGCTCTCTTACCCTTTTAAAAAAGTCTACTGTTGATGCGAGATTCTTCCTCCCTCTATTTGAAAATAAAGATGGCTTTATGCAAAGGAACCTTCATACATACTTTCTGAACAAGCAGATATATAATAGGTTAATTAAGTCTTGTTGAGTACCTTCGGTACTCATGTTTGCTTAATTTGGTTCAGGTGAAGACCCTCACTCCGACGGTGGTTTCTACGTTGACATCGACGAGTAGTTTGGGGTTCCCAGGTAGCAGCCTGGAACGTGTAGGTTGGGTTTGGCTACATTGCTTACTTTTGGCCTCTTAGGCATTTTGCAGACTTGTTGTAGAGCAACACATTTGCTTTCGTTGTTTGTTGTAATGTTGGGTCATGTGACATCTGCGTGTAATACTACAAAGTATTGTAGTACAGGTTTTGTAATATTACTTTGGGTCGTATAGTCTGTGATGTGTCAGATGTTCCGCAGTCTTGATTTCTCTATTATACATTGATAGTTGTGCCTGTGTTATGGCCTGGAGTGGTAACCCAGTAACCTTCGGTTGTATCGCATGACCAGTGACACACAACATCTCTGTATAGTTCTGGGGTATGTTTTGGTATCAGAGCAGGACTGCCTGTAGGAAACCCTTACTATTGGTCGATGTTGAGTCTAGTGATTGTGAAAGCTATTTTGAACCTAAAAATGAGTTGTGAAAATCTCATTAGGATTCTTTTTACTCCTTATATGGTATCGCTCTGAACTCTGAGTTACCTTACCTTATTTGATTGCATAGGTTTTACTTGCTCATCTGTTATCTTCAACTCTAGGATCAAACTCGTTGGGTGTTTTTCTTAGTATTACGTGTCAGGTTGCTAATGCTCTCAGAGTTTCAAAGTTTACTTAATTGATCTAAATCATCGATCTTATCATATCTCAGATGTTCCATATCAACTAGTGTGATCTTTCTGTTATCCACGATCAACTAATGTTTGAAACATGACTTGTGGTCTTGTGTCATCTTTACTCTCCATTGTCATGGTTTGTAATTTAGCTGGGTATAATGTATACGTCTTGTATGCTCTCGATACCATGCTTGATGAGATGATATGTCATGTATCACATGTCTTGTTTTATCTACATGATGTCATCTATCATGTTTCCTTGATTCATCATGTTATCATTCCATTGTATCATTTTTCCATGAATGTGTTGTTCATGGTTCTTGTTTCTTTCTACTCAGGATGGCTAGCGGTACTCGAGGTTCTGTTGGCCGTGGTGGTCGTAACCCTCCTGAGGAAGAACTGCTGCCACCGTCCACAATGGCGCAGGTTCTTCAGAACATCGAGACCAACCGTCTGCGAAATGAATGTCTCCTTGAGCAAATGGTGCAGAACACTGCACGTCGTGCCAACAACTGTGCCACCCTTGGGGATTTTCTGAAGGCTCAGCCTACTGTCTTCCAGGAGGCTAAGGAACCTGTTGATGTTAATGATTGGTTGCGCACCATCGAGCGCAAGTTCGGTGCACTCCTTGTTCCAGATGCAGTGCATGTGAACTTTGCTACTTACATGCTGGAGGGTGCAGCTGGTGCTTGGTGGGAAGGCTACATGGCGTTGTTTGCGCCGGAACATGTGGTCACTTGGGAGGAGTTCCGCACTGCTTTCCGAGCTGCTTATATTCCCCAAGCGGTTATGGACAGCAAAAGGAAGGAATTCCTTGAGCTGACACAAGGACGGATGGACGTTGAAGCTTATGGCCAGGAGTTCACTCTTCTTGCTCGTTACGCTCCCAGGGACGTGACCAATGATGCTGATAAGCAGGATCTGTTCCGCAAGGGACTTAATCCTCAACTCCGCTATTAGATGATTCCTTTCAAGTTCCAAACTTTCCAGGAACTGCATAATCAGTCCCTCACCATGTAGCAAGGTAGAAAGGAGATGGAGTTTGCTATGAAGCAGGCCGCTGGTGATTCTCGTGCATCATCTTTTGGCTTCAAGAAGCGTCGTGTGTTCATACCATACAACGCTGTTCCTAAAGCTCTAAATGCACCCAAGTCCTCGGGCTATGTTCCTCGTCCGCCAGCTCCACCTGCTACATCAACCTATGGTGGAGGACAAGGTTATCGTCCTCCAGTTGCTGCTCCACTTGGCCTCACGTGCTTCAAATGTGGTCAGCCAGGTCATTTCTCGAGGGAGTGCCCTCAAAGGACTGGTGGTCATGGAGTTCCTCCGCCTAAGAAATTTGCGAAGCCCTCTGTTGCTGGACGTGGTCGTCTGAACCATGTTACCCTTGAGGAAGTTGAGAATGATCCAAGCGTCCTTCCTGGTACGCGCCGAGTCAACTCAATTCCAGTTACTGTACTGTTTGATTCTAGAGCATCGCATACATTCATGTCACAGAAGTTTGCTCATATGCATGGGATACCTTTTGTGGAGTTGTCTATTCCTCTGTTGATCCACTCTCCAGGGTCTAGTTGGCGAACTACAATGGTTACGCCTGAGCTCTTAATCAATGTAGGGTCTTTCGTGTTCCCTACTAACTTCATTGCCCTTTGGTCAACTGACATTGATGTCATCTTGGGCATGAATTGGCTCGTGAAATACAAAGTTGTTCTTGATTGCGTAGCTAAATCTGTCACTTTGACAAATTCTTCTGGTGAAGTAGTTCAATATTGGTCACCATTAGCATGGCCTCCATCAGCATGTTCTCAGTTCTCGCCAGAAACCGAGTTGAATGTTATGGAATTTCAAACTCCTCCCGAAACTCATGAACTGTTGGTTGTTTGTGACTTTCCAGATGTCTTTCCTGAAGAACTACTTGGCATGCCGCCTGATCGAAGTGTGGAATTTGTCATCGATTTGGTTCCTGGAACTGCTCCTATTTCCAAAAGACCTTATCGAATGCCTCGAGAAGAGTTGATTGAATTGAAACGACAATTAGAGGAGTTAGAACTTAAAGAGTTCATCCAACCTAGCACATCTCTATGGGGATGCCCTACTATATTTGTCAAGAAGCGGGATACCAATGTTCCGCGTTTGGTTGTCGATTATCGGCCACTAAATGTTGTGACCATCAAAAATAAATATCCTCTTCCACGGATCAATGATCTGTTCGATCAGTTAGCTGGTGCAACTGTGTTCTCCAAGATGGACCTGCGATCAGGATACCATCAGATAAAGATCAGAAAAGGAAGCCATTCCGAAAACGGCTTTCGTTACTCGTTATGGTCTTTACGAGTATATAGTGATGTCTTTCGGCCTTACAAATGCTCCAGCTACGTTCATGTGTCTCATGAACTCAGTGTTTATGGAGTATCTTGACAAGTTCGTTGTGGTCTATATCGACGATATTCTGATCTACTCCAGAACCGAAGATGAACATGCCGAACATCTACGTTTGGTATTGACAAAACTTCGTGAGCATTGTCTTTATGCCAAGTTTTCTAAATGTGAGTTCTGGTGAAAGAGCTCATATTTCTAGGACACGTTGTGTCTGCTGAAGGTGTTGCAGTTATTCCAGACAAGGTTCAATCTATTCTGAACTGGGAAGCACCTAAATCAGTCAAGGAGGTTAGGAGTTTCCTCTGAATGGCGGGTTACTACCGTCTGATGGGGGATTATAACCCGTTAGGCCCATGAAGAGGCAGCGTGACCCGCCAGGCAGAAGGCCCGGCCAGCACAGCTAACCATCAGCATGGGCCGGGTTACGTCGATGGGCCAGCAAGCTTGTCGGTGACCCGGCTAACAGAGGAATGCTTCTAGAAGACCCGGAGGCGGTGCAGGACTTGGAGGATGATACGTCTCCAACGTATCCATAATTTCTGCTGTTCCATGCTTATATTATACCATTTGCTACATGTTTTATATACACTTCGTATCACTTTTATGCATTTTCTGGGACTAACCTATTAAAAAGATGCCACAGTGCCAGTTCCCTGTTTTCTGCTGTTTTTGGTTTCAGAAAGTTACTTCTGAAAATATTCTCGGAATTGCACGAAACAAAAGGCCAGGTCCCTATTTTTCCAGCACGTACACGGAGTCCGAAGGAGAGACGAAGATGAGCCACGAGGTGGCCAAACCACACCTAGGCGCGGCAGAGGGCCCCACCGCGCCTGGAGGTGGTTTGGGCCCCTCGGGGGTCCGCCGACATCGCCCCTTCGCCTATTTATTCCCCGAGACGCGAAAACCCTAAAACACCGAGCCATTCATCCAGAACATATTCGCTGCCGCCGCCGTCGTCAACCCTAACTCGGGGGGGGGGGTTTCTGAAGCTCTTCCCGGCACCCTGCCGGAGAGGGGAATCATCACCGGAGGGCTCTACATCGCCATGCCCGCCTCCGGAGTGATGCGTGAGTAGTTCATCCTTGGACTATGGGTCCATAGCAGTAGCTAGATGGTTGTCTTCTCCACTTGTGCCATCATGTTTAGATCTTGTGAGCTGCCTATCATGATCAAGATCATCTTATTGTAATGCTACATGTTGTGTTTGCTGGGATTTGACTTATATTGATACCTATGTGGAGCTGAATATTATATTATCATGTCTATGTCATTTGTGATCTTGCATGCTCTCCGTTACTTGTTGAAGCCTTGGCCACGTGAATACTTGTAACTCCAAGAGGGGGTATTTATGCATGATAGTTGGGTTCAACCTCTATTTAACCTGGGATAGTGACAGCAAGTTCTAAGGTTGTAGATGTGTTGTTGCCACTAGGGGTAAAACAGCAATGCTTTATTCAAGGATGAATGTATTGTTTACATTACGCACATTACTTAATGCAATTGTCTGTTGCTTGCAACTTAATACTGGAAGGGGTACGGATGTTAACCGGAAAGTGGACTATTTAGGCATAGATGCATGCTGGATAGCGGTCTATGTACTTTGTCGTAATGCCCAAATGAATCTCATAGTAGACACCACAGCTCACACATGCATGTTATATGCACTTATCAATTGTCAATTGCCCAGCTGTAATTTGTTTACCCAGCATGTTAGTTATCTTATTGGAGAGACACCACTAGTGAACTGTGGACCCCGGTCCATTCTTTTACATCTGAAATACAATCTACTGCAATCATTGTTCTCTACTGTTTTATGCAAACAAACATCATTTTCCATTCGATACGTTTAACCCTTTGTTTTCAGCAAGCCGGTGAGATTGACAACCTCACTGTTAAGTTGGGACAAAGTAGTTTGATTGTGTTGTGCAGGTTCCACGTTGGCACCGGAATCCCTGGTGTTGCGCCGCACTACACTCCTCCACCAACACCTTCGAAGCAAACCTCGTTTTCCTACTGGTCCGATTAAACCTTGGTTTCATACTGAGGGAAAACTTACTGCTGCACTCATCATACCTTCCTCTTGGGGTTCCCAACTGACGTGTGACGTACAAGCATTGTTTCTGGCACTATTAACCTAGAGCCACCAGAGGACACGAAGGCTAGAAGATCTAGAGTAGGACTCCGAGTCTGGGTAGAACCCGGGCTTACCATGTATAGAACTAGGAGACCCGGCCGTCTATATAAGTGGGCTCCTAGGTCATAGTTAGACAAGTTTGTACTAGCAAGAGAACCTGAGAGTCAGAGAGATCATCGCTACCAAGCGAACCTTGTAACCCTAATCGAGATCCGGCTCTGTTGTCGTAGCCGGGTTATTGAGATCGAGATCAATAATAACATAGCAGGAAGTAGGTCTTTATCTCCAATGGAGAGGCCGAACCTGGGTAAATCCCTTGTCCGTGCAGAGCTAAACAAACTCCCAGACACTAGTTTCGCCTTGCCCAACAACTCAAGTTACCCTATGGTAACATCTGCCGTGACAACCCCACGACAGTTGGCGCCCACCATGGGGCCTGCGTCCAAAGTGTCATCATCATGGGAGAAGCTATGCAAGAAATCAAGAACTTCGTTTTTGGTGAGGTTACCATCAACTCACAAGGAGAATCCATCGTCGACGATTCTGGCTGGGGGCCAGAATCGGATCTACTAGAATCTGGTGATGTTATTCCAATTGGCAAGATTAATGTTTTTGTTGGTATGATACATGCAACTAGATCTGCTAGTGATGAAGAGTATGAATCTGTGTCAGGAGCCGCCACCCTCGTTCAATCCGATGGGGAGGAATCAGTAGGCACGACAGAAGTTGGGCTGCCATTGGTCATGCACGAGGAACGGCCGGGAGAGCCGGCATGGATCCCGGGTGACGCGATGGAGCATGAAGAGGACACAAAATCAATATTGCCCTTGTTTGAAGGTCGGTACGGGTACGAGGCAGAAGAAGAGGATGAGGAGGAGCAAGAGTACAGCGCGAGCCCGGTTAGGAGGATGGCAGTTTATACAGCACCTTCGATCAATGCTGGGGCGTCACCATCGACTGTTGTTCCACCAGCCTCAAACCCGTATCAACAGCAGCAACAGTTACCTCAGATACTAGAGCTGACGGGACAGAGGATGGATGGAGACCCGGCCTCGGTGATGGATGAAAGTGAAGACACGGCTCGTTACAGAAATAGCTTTGGTTTCCTCAATAACCGGGCTCAGGGCGAAGAAAGAGACAATACGGCTAGTGCTCCTGCCTTGTTCAACAATGGCCTGACCCTAGACCCAACAGCGCTTACGAGATTGGTTACCCCAGAGAATGCAGCAGTGCGAGCTATGGAGTTAGATACAGCACGTCAGGCTTTGGAGCAAATGCGTAGAGATACAATGGCAGAAAAGCAGCAGATGGCAGCCAGACAAAAGCAAATTGAAGAGCAACAGAATCGCCTCAATGACATGACTCGGGTTCACCAGAGAAGACACCAGCGCCGGTTGGCTCTGGGAGGGAATACCATAAATCCAACAGTATTATTCAGGACTCCAGTGGATCAACCCATTGGTGTGGTCCGAGAAAACCCGGTCATTAGGACACCCGTAGAACAAAACAGAGGAACTACTGGAACCGGGGTCGCATTGGCTGGGACACCAGGTTTGCTCGCCGGAGGAGCCGGGGGAAATCCGGGTCTGCCACCACGAACACCGAGATTCCACACGCCGGCGGGTCATTATTCCAATCCAGCGGATAACGTGTACGCCGCAACCTTAGCGCTCGACTGTATTCCCCTTGGAGACTCGCCAGCAGAGATTGAAGCCCGGCGTGCCATTGACATATTGCATACCGCAGTAGTTCAGCAAGTCCAGTATTCGAAGGAGAAAAGTGCACTTCATTCCACAACCTATCGTTGTAAGCATACAAGAGCCGCCATGGTGAGACCCCGCCGTTGGCCGGGCCTGCCGTGGTGCAACAGCAGAATCCACCTCAACAGAAGCAGAACAATCAGCAATACCAGCCCGCCCCAGCAGTTTCGGTGCCTCAGCAGATAGTTAATGGATCACGAGCGAGAAGAGCGGCCAGCGCGAACCCGGCGGTACCTGTCGCAGCAGTGCCGCAAGGAGGACCCGGCGCCGCGGCAGCAGCATCCATAAGCTCACCAGGTAACAATACTTTTTTAGCAAGTTCTTCTAACTTAGCCGGGCCAAAGTGTCTTTCAGATGCCATTAGAGCGGAGCCTTTCCCTGAGAAGTTCAAGGAGCCCAAAAAAATATCCAACTACGAGCCTAGCATGGACCCGGCAAGCTGGTTGAGCAGTTATGAGATGGCAATGTGTATACGCAAAGCCACAGAGAATGGTTGTGCAAAATATATGTACTTAATGATGAGTGACGGGGCAGTAAAATTATGGTTCAAGAACTTACCAGAGAAATCCATCAAGTCATGGGACGAGCTAAAGACAGTTTTCACCAAGCACTTTCAAGTTGCATGCAAGCGTTTGTTTTCTATTGAAGACCTTGATCACTGTGTACAGAGGAAGGGCGAGTCAGCGCGGCATTGGATGAGACGGGTCACGGAGATCCTTCATTCCTCATCTGGTATTGAGCCCAAGGATGCGATTTCAACGATGGAAAAACATGCAAGTTTACTCCCCTGGTCCAGAAGCTGGGCCGTATGAAGGAGGGCCACCGGGTCAAGCCAGTAACCATGGCTGAGTTGATGGATGCTTGCAACAGGCACGCAGCCACGGACAAGACCCAGGATGATAACGAGGAAGAGAAAGGGAAAGGTCCTGTGAATAATGGAGGAAAGAACAACAATGGCAATGGAAATAACAATAACAACAATCAGAATCAGCATAAGCGCGGGCACAACGAGGGAAATTCAGAGTTGGTGGCAAACACAAATGCTGGGTTTCAGAGGCAAAGGATGGAAGGAAATTTTCAGGACAATAGAGGGTATCAAGGAAATAATGGGAACTATAATGGTGGAAACAGTTATCAAATGTCACGCCCAACCAGCAATGAAGAGGCTTTCAGGATGCCGTGTCCTCGCCATAGCAGGAACGGTAGACCCGCCAATCACTCGTTGGCCCAGTGTGTAGATTTAAACAGGTGGAAAAACAATGAGATACATAGAGCACTGCAAGGAGCAGGCAGAGGTGGAGGACCCGGCCCGGGTGGTAACCCGGCTACATGACATTTAACTGGAGCAAATGCAGTACCCACCAACAATTCAGGAGCCGGTCAGAACACAGGCAATCAAGGTGGGTTTTCACAGCAGCCAAAGCAACTTGGCCAATATCACATATACACCAGTGGCACAACCAAGAGAGAGCGAAAGGTAGTCAAAAGGGCGGTTAATGCAGTTGTTGCAAGAGTCCCAAGATATTTAAGATGGTCAGAGCATACGATCACGTGGAGTAGAGCGGATCACCCGGATGTTGTTGAGCCCCCTGGTCTGCTAGCTTTAGTTGTGGCTCCCCAAGTGGGTGGCTTTGAGTTGAAGAAAGTTCTGATGGATGGTGGAAGTAGTATCAACATCTTGTATTGGGAGACGTTTTTACGTATGGGTCTCAAAGTGTCACAATTACAGAAGACGTCAACATTTTTCATGGCATAGTTCCAGGGAAGTCAGCGACACCAGAGGGAAAAATTTCGTTAGAGGTTGCTTTTGGCGAGTCCATTGACAACTTTAGATCGGAGTGGCTCGTTTTCGAAGTTGTGAAGTTTCAGAGTCCTTATCATGCACTGTTTGGAAGGCCGGCTTACGCCAAGTACCAGCAGTTGAAAATACCGGGTCCTAAGGGGATCATCACAGTCCATGGCAACAAAGAGATAACAGCCCAATGTGATGAAGGAGATGCGGCCTTGGCAGAGCAAGTTTGTGCGAGAGAGGAGTTGAAAGCTTATAGGTCTAATCTTGACCCGGAGGATAACACAGCATTGAAAAAACCAACAACAGAAGATGATAGGGCGAAATTCAAAGCCGCCCAAGATACAAAGATGGTGGATTTCGTGCCTGGAGATTCCTCCAAGCAGTTCGCCATAGGGTCCAATCTTACTGACAAATAGGAAAGCGCACTCATCGAGTTCATCCGTGAGAATCGGGATGTTTTTGCATGGACACCTAGTGACATGCCTGGCATTCCGACTGAACTCGCTGAGCACCGCTTACATGTTGACCCAAAGCAAGGCCGGTAAAACAAGGTTTGAGGAAGATGAATGCAGAGAGAAGAAAGACTATAGGAGAGGAGATAGCCCGGCTCCTAGCAGCTGGCTTTATCATGGAAGTTTTTCACCCAGAGTGGTTGACTAACCCGGTTCTAGTACTGAAGAAAAATAATGAGTGGAGAATGTGCATTGATTTTACAAGTCTGAATAAGCATTGTCCCAAGGACCCGTTTGCATTGCCGCGCATTGATCAAATCATTGACGCAGTTGCGGGCAGCGAGCTCTTGTGTTTTTTGGATGCATACTCAGGATATCATCAGATCAAGCTTAACAAGCAAGATTGGGAAAAGACAGCGTTCATAACCCCGTTTGGTGCTTTTTGTTACAAGACCATGACGTTTGGATTGAAAAACATAGGTGCCACGTACCAAAGGTGTATTCAGAAGTGTTTTCATGATCAGATTGGGCGCAATGTGCATGTTTATGTGGATGATGTAATGATCAAGACAGAGAAAGCCGGGTCATTCATTAATGACCTAAGAGAGACGTTTGTTAATTTGCGAAAGTACAAGATGAAGCTCAATCCTACAAAGTGTGTATTTGGTGTTCCAGCTGGGAAGCTTCTTGGTTTCATCGTATCAGAGAGAGGAATTGAGGCAAACCCGAAAAAGATCAAGGCTATTCAAAGTTTGAAGAAACCTAAGGAATTGGCAGATGTTCAGAAGTTAACGGGGTGTGTAGCGACGCTAAGCCGGTTTATATCCCGGCTCAGAGAGAAGGCCATCCCTTTGTACAAATTACTGAAGAAAACAGACAAATTTGTGTGGAATCAAGAGGCAGATGAGGCATTTGAAGCCCTCAAGAAGCAGCTGTCAGAAGCGCCAATACTTGCGGCGTCGGGTCCCAAAGAGCCCATGCTATTATACGTCGCCGCCGGGCCTCAGGCTGTTAGCGCCGTGGTGGTGGTCGAGCGTAAGGAGGTAGGTAAAGAAAATCCGGTCCAGAGGCCGGTCTATTACGTCAGTGAGGTATTATCAGAGGCAAAGCAGCGCTATCCACATTGGCAGAAATTAGTGTTTGGTGTTTTCATGGCGAGTAGAAAGTTGAAGCCTTATTTTCAGGAACATCCAATCACAGTGGTTAGTTCAATTCCATTGGCAGATATTATCAGAAACTCAGAAGCTACAGGAAGAGTTGCCAAGTGGGCAATAGAGATGGGGCCGTATCATATCAACTATGAGCCTCGTACAACCATCAAGTCTCAAGCGTTGGCTGATTTTCTTAATGATTGGACACAGTTAAGTGCACCACCTCTTACACCAAGTATCAAATCCTGGATCATGCGTTTTAACGGGTCTAAGCAAGAGCAAGGTTCCGGAGCCGGAGTTGTGTTAACTTCTCCAAAAGGTGACAAGTTGAGTTATGTGTTGCAAATTCATTTTGATTGTTCCAATAATGTGGCAGAGTATGAGGCCTTGCTGCATGGTTTGCGCATGGCAAAAGAGATGAACATCAAGCGTATCAAGTGCTATGGAGATTCAGATCTTGTGGCACAGCAAGTTTCAGGAACATGGGATAGGAAGGATGCAACAATGGCGGCTTACAGAAGAGAAGTGGATAGGGTAGCCGGGTTCTTCTCAGGCTATCAGGTGGATCATATTGATCGCAGGAAAAATGATGCTACAGATGCATTATCAAAACTCGGCTCACGCAGAGAGCCGGTTCCACCTACTGTTTTCTTGGATGAATTGTGGACTCCTTCAGTCAAGCTTCAAGATGAGGAAGAACTTGCATATCAAGATGACCCGGATTCACAGTTGGTAGCAGCAACTAATGAAATTCCAGAGTGGACAGAACCTTACTTGGCATATCTTCTACGAGGGGAGTTGCCACAGCAGGAAATTGTGTCCCGGCAAATTGTACACCGGGCTAAGGCTTAAGTGGTTATTGATGGTGAGTTGTACAAAAGGAGCGTGTCAGGAGTATTTCAGAGATGTGTATCTGGAAAGGAAGACCCGCAAATTTTGAAAGAGATCCATGAGGGAGATTGTGGTCATCATGCATCAACGAGATCTTTAGTAGCGAAAGCATTCAGACACGGTTTCTTTTGGCTCACGGCTCAGGCAGATGCAGAGCGCTTGGTGAGCAGATGTGATGGGTGTCAAAGATATGCAAGGCAGTTCATGTGCCGGCTCAGGAATTGCGAACAATACCTTTGACCTGGCCTTTTGCAGTTTGGGGGCTTGACATGGTGGGTCCCTTTCATATGTCCCCTTGCAAGAAAACCCACCTCTTAGTTGCCATTAATAAATTTACAAAGTGGGTTGAGGTGATGCCAGTTACAAATTGTGAAGCAGCTACAACAGTTAAGTTTGTGAAAAAGATCATACATCGGTTTGGATATCCTCATAGCATCATCACAGATAATGGAACTAACATGTCACTTGGAGAGATGGCAAAATTTTGTGGAAACAATGGTATACGTTTGGATGTGGCCTCAGTTGCTCATCCACAGGCCAATGGGCAAGTAGAAAGAGCAAATCAAGAATTACTCAGAGGTTTAAAGCCACATCTCTGGGTCCCGTGCATTAGAACCGCCGGGGCGTGGGTTGAGGAGTTACCATCTGTCGTTTGGGGAATCAACACAACGCCAAATAGATCCACAAAGATGACGCCCTTCTTCATGGTGTATGGGGCAGAGGCAGTATTGCCAAGTGATATTATACATGACTCGCCTCGAGTGGCGGCCTATGTTGAAACTGTGAATGAGCAGACCTGGCAAGATTCTCTGGACTTGCTCGAGGAGAATAGAGAACGAGCATTGGAAAGATCTGCAATATATCAGCAAGATTTGAGGCGGTATCATAGTCCCCGGGTTAGAACTCGCACTTTCCAGGAGGGTGACTTAGTGCTGCGGTGGACGCAATCCAAGGAAGGGATGCACAAGTTATCTCCTCCATGGGAGGGACCCTTTATCATAAGCAAGAATCTGCACAATGGTTCCTATTATCTGGTGGATGCTAGAGAGAAATATGAGTACGTGAACGACACAACACATTCCACTTCTTCATTGGAGGAGCACGAGCGGCCATGGAACATTGCCCAGCTGCGCCCATACTATACTTAGCATGAGAGCATGATATCAGATGTAATACACGATGTAACAGGCAGCAGGTTTCAGACGCGCTCTTTTCCTTACCAGGGTACCTAAGGGGACTGGAAGGTTTTTAATGAGGCGGCTTGCTGACCTAACCTTTTCTATCAATAAAGTGAAGGTTGAACAGAAATTTGTGTTGTTTCAGTTTACATTTCAGTTTGTGTTCTGAAAGCCGGTTATTCTCTAAAAGATTGGGATGTACCGCAGCACAGTTTGATGATAAGCCAGGTCTTGGGGGCTGGTCATTAAGGTGGCACAGTTTTCCATCCAAGACCCGGCTTTATGGTTATCCGGGTCCCAAAGTTCTTTGAGACCCGGCAAAATGAGTTTGGGGTTATTATTATTGTTTTTGTTCATTAGTATGCATGTTTAGTTTACTGTTTTTAGTTCCTTACGTTTTCTGTTGTAGAACGAGTAAATATAGTTGTGTTGCAATTTTTTATCATAGAAGATGCCCAAAGAACGCGTCTCATCAGTATGTGGATCAATGGGGTAATGTTGCATAGTTAAACCATTGCTTTATAAACATTGATCCAGGTCTTGAGGGCTCTCACTTGAATAGTTTGTAGCTGCAATCCCAAGACCCGACTTTTGCGCCATCAGTTTTATTCTTGGTTATCTTGCTGTTGAGTTTGATGTGACTCGCAATTATATGGCTTGATTGCTCACCTGAAAATTCAATCAACCATGATGCCCAATGGGACTTGGTTTGACCCTGTTTTTATCAGAGAAGTTGCGACAGAGAATCCATGCGAAAGCCAACTCACAGTTAAAGAAATCAAAAGGGTCATCGAAACCAAAGACAGACAGATATTTTAAGGCAAAAGTTTCACATGATTCAAACGAGGTTTCAAAGGTGTATAGACACACCATCGCTAGCATGGGGTAAAAAGTGCTAAGTTATTACAATAACTGCCCAAAGGGCCGAATAAAAGTGTTTTTGTCGCAGCAAGCAGATATCTGCCTAAGTTTCAAGCATCGGCTTCACGAGCCGGGTCACGAGGTGGAGAGCCGGCTGGACGTTCCTCCGTGGTCTTTGCCGGGTCATCTATCTTGGCAGCTGCCGGCTCAGCTTCTGTCGTCTTTGTCTCCTTGGCCCGGGTCTTGGGGGCTCCATCTCCACGCCAGGTGACATGTTGAAGGGATTGGAAATAACCTTCATCATCGTCTTCAACTGTAGCTCGTGATGGAGGAGGAACACTTGGAGTAGATGAACTTGGAGCAGTGGAGGTACTGGGAGCAACTTTGTCTGGGACAATGGAGTCCTTGTAGCTTTGGAGGAGGTCAATGCGTTGTGGTTCATCATCCATGATCTCTTCATCGGCTTCGTTGTATCCATATTGCAGAGTGAGAAGCTTCATCTTGCTAGCAATAACAGTGGCAGCGTGCCGGGTTTGTTTTACAACCCGGGAATAAATTTTCTTGTCCATAAGAGGAGCCGGGTTAAGATTGGGATGATAGGCCTTTGCCAAAGCAAGACCACGGATCACCCCGGCTCTGCAAGCAGATTTCTTCAGCAAATGGATCCATTGAGGCATTGTTGATAGATGGCCAAACACCTCAGTATAAGTGCTGGGTGGTTTTCCCAGTTCCTTGCTGCCTTGATGACTTCACAACTGCCAAAGTATAGCTGGCGTACCAGAGTATACATGCATTTGACCTTCTCCACAGCAGTTTTACGAAGATTTCCATCGCGAGGACCTGAGTAAGATAGATATAGTGGTGAGAATCAAAATCCGGGTCTACTTGCTCAAAAGGTTTTGCGTTAAAGAGGAATGATACTTACCCACTAAGGAGGCAACCATGGAGGTGATCATCTTCTTCAACCTGGTCAGTTCATTGGTTGCTGAATCCAGCTGCTTTTGGAGATTGGTGTTCTGTTCTTTCCAATGATCTTCATGATCTTCCAATTCTTTCTTAAGATCAGAGTTTTCCTGAGTCAGCTCAGTGACATTTTTCTCCAAGATCTCCAGGTGTTCAGCACTTGTGAGCCGGGCTTCAGATTCAGCCTTTATAACGCCTTTGAGCCAGGCAATTTCTTCCGCGGCTTTGGCGAGATCTTCCTGTTGTAATACAATAGAAAAAGTTAAGGTTAGTCCCAGGTTACCGCAGGCAAGTTAACCCGGAACTTGGGGGCTACAAGTTTGAAGCTTTTAAGCAGTACGTGGATAGTAATATAGATACATTTTAGCCCCAGGTTACTGTAGGAAAGATAACCTGGAACTTGGGAGCTACAGTGTTTAAATTTTGTACAGATAGAATAAAGTGGAGTCCCTGGTTGCTGCAGGCGTGCAACCCGGCACTTGGGGGCTACACGCGCAAAGTTTGAAATTTTCTATTATTTAGTCCCAGGCTGCTGCAGGCAGGCAACCCGGCACTTGGGGGCTACAGTGTTTAAAGTTTGTTATGAAGGGTGAAAAGTTTTAAAAGATGGAAGTTTTTAGTCCCAGGTTGCTGTGAACAGACAACCCGGCACTTGGGGGCTACATGATTGAAGTTTTTATCTAAGGTATTCGTATTGTAAGCATCAAGCTCATCAACAAGTGATAATCTTAGAGCTTGGGGGCTACTCAGGGTATAGTTATGCAAGAAAAAGTAAAGGCAAGGAAAAAGTGTACCTGGTATCGCTTCTGAATCAGGACGACCAGCTCAGTTTCCAAGTTCTTTTGTTGAGCAAGACAAGAAAAATACTCATCGCAAAGGGCTGGGACGGACATAGATTCCAGAGCCAGTGAATCAGGCAAAGGAACCGGGTCCTTGCCTTTGGCAGGAGACACCGGCTTAGCCTCAGGAGTTGTCACCTTGGCCAGAACTTCAGGAGCATCTTTACTGGAACGTGCTGGGTTCCAGTGACCTGCACTTCATCTTCTTTGGTGCCAGATCCTAACCCGGGCGACTGAGCAGCTGGAGATGGCTCTGGTGCAGGGGTAGGAGGGCTTCTTGGCGATGCAGTCAAGTTCTCTGCGGGTTTGTCCCTTTGAGCCGGCTCCTCGATGTGTGTCTCCATAGGGGAAGGCACTGTGGTAGTTGGAGGAGGAGACACAGCTGGTGGAGAACCCGGTTCTTCATCCAGCATAGCTTTGGCACTGAAATAAAGTGAAATTTGATTAAGTTAAAAGTACATTATGGAGAGAAGCAGAAGTATGGTGGTAGTTGAATGTGTCTTACCCGGTGTTGATTTGGAAGTCCTCGGGTGTGCTAACACTGTCCGAGGACGAAGCTGACAAAGAATAGGATTTAGCGGCCCGGATTTTGCCAGCTAAAGGATGTATCTTCTGGATGGATTTTGCCCAACTGGATAGAGAACATGGAGGGATACCTGTGTTCAGAGAAACTTGGCTTGCTGAAGACCGGGTCCGGCGCCTCTTGCTTGCTTCGGCTTCTTTTTCAGCTTCCATTTCCTGTGTTTGTGCTTGGGATTGAGAAGTGTTCATCATAAAAGTTGAGATACGAGAATAAGGCACCTTTGCTGCAGCAGCCCGGGTTCTTTTGAGGGTTGGAGGTTCAGTGGTATGTGGACCCGGCGAAGAGGCAGGAGCCGGGTCAGTGGGGCCTGGAATAAGAGATGCCGGGTTATCAGTAGAAGTGTCCCTATGAGTGACCTCACTGGTGATCAGGTCGAGGAAGAGCCGGCCAGTGGAGTCTAGCTCACCTTCTTCGTCTTCCTCTTCTTCGCTTGCTTCCGTATCTTCACCATCAGGAGAAGACACGGGGGTGTAGTCCACACTCCACCACTTTGAGTCCTGAGATAAAGTAAGGTAAACAAATAAGTTTTATACAGCAAATGCCGGGTCAAAGATTACGGAAAGAGGAGATGGTTTTTACCGTGGGTGGTTTGTTCTTAGCGCTGTACGGGGCAAGCCCAGTCAGCGCGATGTTGGCTATGGTTTCACCAAGAAGTTTCTTGGCGTTCTTTACCAACATTTCAGCAGTCATGGTTGCTTTGGAATAGCGTATGTCATCAGAAGTTTCTTCAGTGTACTCGTGGAAAAGCCGGGTCCTGATGCTCAGAGGCTGGATAAACAAGCCGACCCAGCACTTAACCAAATCCGTGCCCCGGAGGCCATGGGCAAGCAGAGCCCTAGCCCGGCGACGGATGGCTTCCACCAAGACCCGGTTCTCATCATCAGCATAACTATTCATCTTGGCGTCGTACACTAAGGCAGAGTTTCTGAAAGCGGGAATTTGGCATCGTCTGACTCGGGAGAGGTATCTTTGCAATAGAAATAAGAGTTTTGCCACCCATTGGGGTGGCTGGCCAGAGCAAGAGCCGGGAAATCACACTCCTTATGGCGTTGGATGGCAACGCCACCGTAAGGGCCAAGAGGTTTTTTTTGTGGGAAGGATTGCAATAGAATATTTCTAAGAAAAGCTCGAGAGATGGAGCCATCTGGAGATAGTCCTCACAGAATACCACGAAGTTGCTAATGTTCAAAATAGAGTTGGGTGCAACGTCGAGGGTAGTGAGGCCATAGTACTTGAAAATACGGCGAAAGAACAAAGAGCCAGGAGGGCGAAGGCCCGAGTCACGTGATCAAGGAGAACAACAATCTCACCTTCCTTAGGGTTGGGCCTGGTCTCTTCTCCAGGAGCGCGCCATTGGATCTCGCTCTTGGGTGGAAGCTCGCCACGGTTCTCGAATGTTTGTAGTACTAGGTCCGTGACATGGGACTTGGTCCAGTTCACCGGAGCAGACGCCGCGGCGGCGCCGGAGCTGGGGCCGCCTCCTGTGTTCTTCTTCATGGCCCTGGGACCTCTAGCCTTCGCCTTCTCCTTGACCATTGATGCGGAGCTGTGGTGGTGCCCAATCTCTAAAGCAGAGATGACCTAACCCTAGCAATGGAGGTGAATGCGAGGAGAGGAAGGTGGGAAGCGATTGCGGATGCGATTGAGTTTGGAATCGAGGGCGCAACACGGGTGGATGAATAGATGGTGGTTGCGGAGATTTCTATCGAGGTTTGGGAGCTTGATTTGAGATGCGATTGCGGCGGCTGCGCGAGGAAGGAGACGAACATGCCAAGGAGGAAATGGGGAAAGTGACCGCACTGTTTACCCTAACCCTATACTTTTAGGCGCAGTAAAAGGCCCTAGGGGTGTTGCGGTAAAAAGACGAGGAGATAAGGATCTTTGACCAAAGGTCAACGACAAACAGAATGAGACAATCAAGGGATATTATCTGACGAGATCACGATTGAGATAGACTGGAGATTGATTTGCAGTTAGGCTGCAATTTTCACTAAGTGTTGAGCACGAAACCCGGAGGCGTATGAACCCGGTATGACTGAGCCGGGTTACGATATGGACCGCCAAGGAGAGCTGGCCTAGCTAAAGAGAAAAGCAATGTAACCCGGTACTTAACTTATATGCTATTCTTATATTTGAGGTGGTTAACCCGGCCAGCCAGGATGACAACTCTAACCAAGAAAGCAAAGCTCGAGACTAGAAGAAGAGCATGCCAACCTGGAGACCCGGATAACCTGGGGGCTACTGATGGGGGGATTATAACCCGGTAGGCCCATGAAGAGGGAAGCGTGACCCGCCAGGCAGAAGGCCCGGCCAGGACAGCTAACCATCAGTATGGGCCGGGTTACGTCGATGGGCCAGCAAGCTTGTCGGTGACCCGGCTAACAGAGGAAAGCTTCTAGAAGACCCGGAGGCGGTGCAGGACTTGGAGGACACGAAGGCTAGAAGATCTAGAGTAGGACTCCGAGTCTAGGTAGAACCCGGGCTTACCATGTATAGAACCAGGAGACCCGGCCGTCTATATAAGTGGGCTCCTAAGTCATAGTTAGACAAGTTTGTACTAGCGAGAGAACCTGAGAGAGATCAGAGAGATCATCGCTACCAAGCGAACCTTGTAACCCTAATCGAGATCCGGTTCTGTTGTTGTAGCCGGGTTATCGAGATCGAGATCAATAATAACATAGCAGGAAGTAGGTCTTTATCTCCAATGGAGAGGCCGAACCTGGGTAAATCCCTCGTCTGTGCAGAGCTAAACAAACTCCCAGACACTAGTTTCGCCTTGCCCAACAACTCAAGTTACCCTATAGTAACATCTGCCGTGACAACCCCACGACACCGTCGATTCATTGAGAGTTTCTCCAAGATCGCTAAACCAATGATTGATCTCTTGAAGAAAGATAGAAAATTCGAGTGGTCAGAAAAGGCTGAGGAAAGCTTCCAAACCATGAAAACCAAACTGACTACCGCTCCAGTGCTTGTTCTTCCAGACACTACCAAGGACTTTGTAATTTTTTGCGATGCTTCGCATCAAGGTTTGGGTTGTGTGCTAATGCAAGAAGGTCATGTGGTGGCTTATTCTTCTAGACAGTTGAAACCACATGAGCTTAACTATCCAACCCATGATCTCGAGCTTGCAGCTGTCATCTATGCTTTGAAACAATGGCGTCCTTACCTTCTCGGTAGCCATTGTGAATTGTACTCGGATCATCAAAGTCTGAAATATCTCTTCACCCAACCAGACTTAAATCTTCGACAGAGACGATGGTTGGAAATAATCAAAGACTATCACTTAGGTCTCAACTATTAACCCGGCAAGGCCAACGCCGTTGCTGACGTGCTAAGTCGGAAGTCCTATTGCAACAATTTAATGTTACAACAGTATCAACCCTCTCTTTATGAAGAGTTATCCAAGCTTAACCTAGAGATTGTTCCATCTGGTTATCTGGCTAATCTGGAAGTGAAACCTTCCCTTGAAGACCAAATCAGAATTGCCCAAAGGCGAGATGTTGGTATTGCGAAGATCAAGAAGAACATTGCTAGCGGAGTTGCTAAATGTTTCTCTATCGATGATGAACGCACTGTTCATTTCGGCAGTCGCTTGGTCGTGCCGAAGAAACAAAGTCTGAGAAGGCTAATCCTTCAAGAGGCTCATGAAACACCTCTCTCTATTCATCCTGGTAGCACGAAAATGTATCGGGATCTCCGGCAACGATTCTGGTGGATCCGGATGAAGCGAGACATAGCTCAGTTCGTTGCTGAATGCGACATTTGTCGTCGTGTTAAAGCTGAACATCAAAGACCAGCTGGTGCTCTTCCATCCTTGTCCATTCTAGTATGGAAGTGGGATGAAGTTGGCATGGATTTCATTACTGGTCTTCCCAAGACTAAGAAGGGGCACACTGCTATTTGGGTAGTGATTGATCATCTCTCCAAAGTTGCTCACTTCCTTCCTGTCCGAGAGGACATCACCGCTAGTCAACTGGCAGATTTGTATGTCTCCCGAATAGTCTCACTTCATGGTGTTCCAAAAAGGATAATCTCTGATCGTGGAAGTTTGTTTACTTCCAAGTTTTGGGCAAGTTTCCACCAAGCCATGGGAACTCGTCTGTCCTTCAGCACTGCTTATCATCCTCAAACCGATGGTTAGACCGAGCGAGTGAATCAAATTCTCGAAGACATGCTGAGGGCTTGTGTTATATCTTTCGGCAAGAATTGGGAGAAGTGTCTTCCCTTCGCTGAATTCTCCTACAACAATAGATTCCAATCTAGCTTGGGTATGGCACCCTTCGAAGCTTTGTATGGCAAGAAATGTCGTACTCATTTGAATTGGTCAGAAACTGGCGAGAGATCACTGTTTGGACCAGATATAATCAAAGATGCAGAAGATCAAGTTAGAATCATCCGTGAACGTCTGGAAACTGCTCAATCTCGTCAAAAGAGTTATTATGATCGTCATCATCAGGATGTTCATTATGAAATTGGTGACAAAGCCTATCTTCGAGTCAGACCTTTGAAAGGTGTTCATCATTTCGGAATCAAAGGCAAACTGGCTCCTCGTTACATTGGACCATTCTGTATCCTTGCTAAACGAGGTGAAGTTTCCTATAAGCTGGAGTTGCCTTCAAAATTTCCGGATGTCCATGATGTCTTCCATGTGTCCCAACTCAAGCGTTGCTTCAAGGATCCTATACGTGATGTTGACCATGAAGCCCTTGATCTTCAGGAAGATCTCACCTATCGAGAATATCCTGTTCGCATTCTTGATGAAGCCGAACGTAAAACTCGACGCCAAATAATCAAGTTTCTCAAAGTTCAGTGGTCTCATCATTCCGAAGCTAAAGCAACCTGGGAATGAGAAGATCATTTACGATCTGAGTACCCGTCTTTCTTTTCTAAAACCTAGGAATCTCGGGACGAGATTTTTGTAAGGGGGGTAGACTTGTAACATCCCAACTTTGTAATAAAGTGTTAAGTTGTGTAATCATGTCATGTCATGCATTAATCTTTGCATTAGTAAGTGTCGCAGCAGTGGAACATGGGTTCCCCTGATGCTGCCAAAGTGGGTCCTCCACTGGGGCCCACCAAGAAGATGGACAAGGCAAGGAGCCAAGTACAGCAGATGGGTTAGCCCATCTGCCTCAAGGACACCAGACAAGTTCGACATCAAGTCTCTGCGGCTAAGGACCAGGTGACCTTCTGGGTCACCCCCTCGCCCGGAGAACCAGGCGAGATACCCGCGGGTCCGTGCTCCCGGCAGGAGGCCAGGTGTGCCCCCGGGTACCCATCCGTACCACCGAGAGGATAAGATCGCCAACTCGCCGGAAGCTGGTGGAAGACTTGGGCACCAAGATGAAGGCCGTGCCCTGGTGACGTTGCCACGGGCGCAGTTGGTGGGGCGGACAGGCTTTGTCCGTCCCACCTTTTCCAAGGGCGGACGACCACGCCGCCCTCCTGAGAATGCTTGGAGGAGAGAGTGCCACGTCTCCTCCAAGGACCGCCGAGGGGGTCTCCCGCCAAGACCCCTCACACCTCTCGCGTGCCCATGTCGGATCCCCTTAGCCTATAAAAGGAGGACCATGGCACCGAAGGAAGGGAGGGGAGAAATAGAACAAGACAAGACCGAAGCAAGCTTGAGCTTTGGCAAGACTAGACTAGGGTTCGGAAGGTAGAGAGAGAGGTGATCTCCCCAGGGCAGGATCTGCTCTTCGTCTACCTCCGGCCAAAACTCTGCCGGGTTCACCCCAGAACATCCTTGTACACCACATCATGATGAACCTCTCAATCCAGACATGCAGGAGTAGGGCTTTTAGCCTCCGGGCGGCCTGAACCTAGGTAACTCTGCGTGTCCCGCTGTGTTGTTTGCTCTCTCCCGCTCGACGAAGAACTTGGCGTCCTTGATCCCGGGTAAGGCGTCTTCCAGCCTCCTTCGCGCCCCGTGCCGAACCTAAAAATGGGGTATCATCTACTCCCGGTGTCCGTCATCCAAGACACGACATCTGGCGCGCCAGGTAGGGGGTGCAATCGCTGGATTCGTCTTCTTCTTCATCAACTTCAAGTTCTTCGTCAAGCATGCCGCCGAGGAAGAAGATCGACGCCGCTACCTCCAAGGCCGCGTCTCCTTCACGCACTCAGGCTTCAGCCGAGCGCCGCGCTGCGGATGCGCGTCAGCCTACCCCTCCGCAGGCGCCACCTACGGAGAAGGTGGCGTCGGAGAGGGCCAACACCAACAAGAACGTCGACCCTGACGATCCGGCGGCTCCTGGACTGTCCTCCGAGCCGCCCCCACGCTCTGGGGAGAAAAGCGTCGGGAACGGCGCGGGCAAGGGTCACGACGCCAAGGAGGGGTGAGATCACGTTCGCGCCAGCGGAGGTCCCCGAAGCTTCAAAAACAAGTCCTCCACGCACTTGCCCTCGGACGCACAAGCTCGCCACGACGCTCTTGTCGCTGCCAAGGCTCTCATGCAGTTCCCTCCGAGCTCTGGCGATCTCAAGGTCTACCAAGAATGGAGAGCCCGTGTGGAGGCACTCCTCGACTTCGCCGACGGTGGCCCTGAGCCCGACGTAACTCGAGCTCCCACCGTCAACGGCCCCGAGGCTGGAGGGCGCAAGGCGCACGAACCACAGGGTCAGCCCCATGGCGAGCGCCGAGGCGAGACGGAGCCTCCTCGCACCGCTCCACCGATGGCGAACCGGCTGAACCGCGATCGCGGCAAGGCCATCTCCGTCGGGTCATCTACCACGCGCAACCGAGATCTTCGCCACGACCTCAACAACCGTCTAACCGAAGATATGCGCACCCGCATCGAACGGCGTCGCGAGCGCCATCGCCGGGAGGATCGGGACGACGACATCGCTGAAGGGTGCCTCGCCCTTGCCCCTGAGCTCCGCCGGGTCACCTGGCCCAAGAAGTTCAAGATCGACGTCTTACGCTACGACGGCACTACGAACCCCCGGGACTTCCAGCAGCTTTACTCCTTCGCTGCGGCAGTCGCTGGGGCCGACGAGATGATGATGACCAGCTGGTTCCCGCTGGCCCTGAAGGGAGATGCCCAGACATGCCTTCTCAACCTTCCCAAGTGCTCTATCCGTTCCTGGAGGACCCTGAAGGAACAGTTCCTGGGTGCTTTCCAAGGCGGGTACAAGCGCCCGGGGTCTCCCAGCGACCTCCACGACTTCAAGCAACTTCCGGGTGAAACTCTTCGCAAGTTCATCCAGCGCTTCATCCAGAAGATAAACACAATCCCCTGCATCAAGCAAGAGCTGGTGATCGCTTCTTTTCACGCCAACGTCCGCAATACCCGGATGCGCGAGAAGTTGAGCAATCGCCGCGTCGAATCCACCTGCGAGCTGTGGGAGCTGGCGGATCGATGCGCCCGAGCTGAGGAGGGGGCTAAGTTCCCCGGGGAGGATGAACCTGAGGACAAAACCGCCCCCGCCAAGAACAAGAAGCGGGACTCTGGACCCGACAAGCGTATGTTCGTCACCGAACCCCTTCCCATGAAGGCCAAGCCTGCGGCGGCCTCTGAGGGAGAAGACGACCCATGGTGCCACATTCATCCTGACGGCAACCACCTTCTCAAGGACTGTCGCCAACTCAAGAACCTCGCCATACGAGAGCAGCGTCGGGCCGACGGGGTAAGCTTGGACGGCTGCTACAACTTTGGCGTCATTGGGCACGTCGCTCGTGACTGTCCCACAGGTCGCCAAGGTGGAGGCGGCCGCGGATGGGGCCGCGGCGGTGGCCGCGGGGGACGAGGAGGACGCGGCGGCCAAGGCGGTCGTGAACAGAACAACCAGGAAGGCGCCTCCAACAAGGAAGCTCCGGCTCCTCAGGGAGGCGGCGGCGGAAGGTTCCAGGAAGTCACCGGAGTTGTCGGGTGCATTCACGGGGGAGCCTCTCTGCCTCCATCCAACGGCGCGTGTAAGAGGCTGCATTCACGCGGTTGCTTCTGCTCCGCCCAAGCCCCTAGAGTGGTCTGGGCAGGTCATCTCCTTCGACCCGGAGGACCATCCTTGTCGTGGGGTAGATAACACAGCATATGCTACCTTGGGGTAGCTTGAGATGATGGGCAAGGCGACTCTGGTATCTAGGAGATTGTTTAGCACTGCAGGGACAAAGGGTTTACCCAGGTTCGGCCTCTCCATTGGAGATAAAGACCTACTTCCTGCTATCTTATTATTGATCTCGATCTCGATAACCCGGCTACGACAACAGAGCCGGATCTCGATCTAGGTTACAAGGTTCGCTTAGTAGCGTGGGTTTCTCCCGATGATTCTCTCGCCTCAGCTTGGATTGTAAAGGTCCTCCTTAGCTAGGGCTCAGGGACCGGTTTATATAGATGACCGGGTCTCCTGGCGCTTTACAAGATGAATCCGGGCTCTACCCAGACTCGGAGTCCTACTCTAGCTCTTCTGGCCTTCGTGTCCTCCAAGTCGTGAACGCCTCTGGTCTTCTAGAACCTTTCCTTCCTGAACCGGGTTACCGCCAAACCTACTGGCCCAGCGACATAACCTGGCCCATGCTGACAGTTAGCTGGCCTGGCCGGGCCTCCTGCCTGGCGGGTCACGCTTCCCTCTTCATGAGCCTACCGGGTTATTATCCCCCCATCAGTAGCCCCCAGGTTAACCTGGTTGCCAGGTTGACATGTTCTGTTTTTATTCTTGAACTAGCAAGGTGGCCCTTGCAAATGCGAGGGCAATGTCTGCATGTGCCTAACCACAATTTGCATCGCATTGTGGAAACTTATACAGTTTTCTTCACATTAAATATTTCCTTAGTCACCATAAGTATAATAACAAATTTAATTACTTTGTACATCCACCTATATTATTTTGGGATTTATTTTGTACATTTCTATTTGATAATAGTGTGTTTTATAAAATGTATTGATTCATTATGTCGAACTGTATGTTTTGAATGGTCGATTGTAGGTCATTCTCGTTTTACTGGAACCTCGGGAACTTTATAGAGGTCTAACTTTTTCTCGGGCTTATTGGAATCCATCTGAGTCTCCTAAATACTTTCAACAGACCAACTGAACCATTGCAATGTAACATTGGGGCTTTTATTTTTCTATTTACCTCAAGTTATCCTATCCCGTTGGCTAGGGCTTTATACGGTCAATGCCTATACCGTCAATTTATCTAGAAGTGAGCAATTCTCTGCTTTTAGTTACTATATTAATCAGACACGAAGTCTATGGCATGTATAAAATTTGGAGTAAATGTATGCCTTTTCTCAGACTCCTAGGAATCTATCTGAGTTTCTAAAAACCTTACAACAACCCAGTTGAACCATTGTAAAGTAACTGTGGGGCTTTTATTTTTCTAGTGATCGAACTTATGGTACCCTAGCGCATTAGCGGCTACTATATACGACCGATGCCTATGCCACCAATTTATCTAGAAGTGACCAATTTTGTCCTTTCAGTTACTATATTCTCCCAATAGATGTGCACGCCACGTATGATATTTGGAGTAAATATAAGTATTATTTATGGGCTGGATTCATACAGTATCCATGCGAGTCCTCTATCCGCGTGGTAAGGGGAAGGAATATTCTGGGCATGCCTTATTTAAGCTCCTGAAGTCAATGCACATCCGGAGAGACTTCCTCCTTTCTTAGCGATATCCTAATTCGCAATCTATGTGGATCAAAATTGATGTGTCTCCTGGGCGGTAGGTCAGATCTGTCTCGTTGTCCCTGTAGCGGGTCCTGATGAGGCTATGTTGACATGTGTTCGCTAGACAGAATAACAACAATGCTTGGGAAGGAAGCCATGTTGGTTTTAGTGTGTTACTCGCGACAATGTCTAGCTGGTTGAGATGTTGTTGTATGGAATAAAAAATGGTTGGTTATGTCTATTTCTTCATGTCTATTCATAAACTTGTAATAATGAAGTAATCCATGGAACATGTCAAGGCTTGTCCCTCCATTTTTTTTCCTCGATAATTTGGCAATAGAGTGGTTTCGATAATATATCTTGTGAGGAGTGTGCGAGTGGCACCGCTGTGAGTCCGACAACTTGGAGTTCTCCTCTTAGTTAACTCTGCGCAATTTCACAAAACTGCCAAACTTTTAAAATCATACATCTATTATATTATTAAAACAACAAACAATTAACGGTGTAGATTAATCACGCAAAATCAAATAACAACCAACGGCAAAGATTAACTTCGTAATGTCCGGTCGGCTGCAGTGTTTATTTCCATATATATGCGCATATACAGTGTCCTTCTATCTCACGTCTACCAACTGCAGCCCATCACCGTGTAACCAAAGAAGAGATCTTCTCCAATAAAAAAGAACGAAAAGGAAACGTATTGAAAGCAAAACCTTCATCTATGGGAGAGAATCGGCATCTTAATGCTTCACCTAATTTTACTCGGAGATGTATATGTGCCGATTTTGGCAGAAGAAATCGTCCAACACCCAAGCAACCATACCGTATTAATCCGGAACTACTAATCCACCCAATCAAGGTTCTCCGCCTTCCGCCGTCGATATTGTCTCCTCCTGCGATATACTCAATCGCCATTGTCCGCGCTTCCGATGTAGATATGCTCTTCTTCAACTCCACGACCGCTTCTATCGGTAGCCTTTCCGCCCTCCCTGGTGATTAGTCGCCGCCCGGCGCTGCATGCACGACAGGCTAATGTGGTGCGTCGTCTATGACTCAATGCAGCCCATGGTTTCCGACAACTCGATGACATTACAACAGGCAATATGATTCTGATGTTCTCAGAGGTTAATAGTAGCTGGATGAGACTGCAGTACGAAGCTCCACCTACGAGGGAACACATAGTCGAGGATACATGGCGCGTCCTATAGGATGGCTTTGATACTAAGGGCAAAAAAACCAAAGACGAATCAGCACAATCCAGGCACGACATGGGTCACGGACCATGCATTTGTTTAACAAAGCTTTGAGGAACGAACGTCAAAGGTCGAGCTAACCACCAGCAGAGTTACGCAATGATCTGAAAGTTGAAGCATAAACACATCAAACCAGTTTATGACTGGCGGAAGAAATTGATACATAGGGCGTGTGACATGCTGAGCTGCGCGGGACAGGCCTTTTGGCAAGACAATGGAGGCTGGCCGAATTTTTCAAGCAGGTAAGACTTTAAGCCATACATGCATGGCTTCAAGTTGGCCCGACGAGAGCTGCAGAATAACCGGGACGTCTACCCGGATGTTGGAGCAGAGAGGTAGCGGCGACAGGAGCAGAGACGGCATGGCCGTTGCCGAAGGGGACTCACCATGAGAGGTGTGGAAGCTGAAGGATCAAGTTGAGCACTTAGTCGAGGCGGTGCCGCGGTGGTATTGTCGTGCCTGGCTGAGGGCGAGCGATGCTAGCCTCAAGAATGGCAAGGCCGGCGGGCTTGCAACGCCACACACGACACAAGCGAAGTCTCCACGATTAAGCTAGATCGTGTCTCGGATCAGGAGTTCAGGACATGCGTGGCCGCAACCACATGCCATCTGAATCAATGAGCTTTTGCCTTGCCGGCTGCATTGGAATACAACTTCGAGCACTATACGACTCTTAGTTTGGGGACACCAAATAAGATTACCTGACGACCACCGCCACCACCACGCATGTTAGTCTGCAGCCACTACGTTGTACTTGCACGAGAATGTTGCATACATGATGGAAGGATGGATTCGAGATAAACTGGTAAGATCTCCGCATCTATGCATGAAAGGACCAGATACAGAGAGCACTGTAATAGAATTAAAAGTAAACTTTTTCTGGACTATTGAGTTTATGTCCGATGTATTACTAACAGGTGTCATGGTGGCCTGGTGAGTTGAGCTGCATGAAGCACGGTAGAAGATGTTTCAGATTCAGATGGTACAAAAATTCACCATGGAGTGTAATTTGAACGATTATTTTTAGATCACTTGACTAATGATGCCATTAATTTCCTAATAATTCTATTTACTATTAGTATGTTGCAGACAGAAATCCCTTGGTTGCATACGGCTGAGTAGAAACTACCACAGATATTCTTCGCAAGAAAGCAAATGCTGCTGCCATCTATGCTTGAAACAAACAATTAAAGCTTACTGAGTCAGTTAACAGAAAACATTACATTATTTATTCATAGTATTTCATTTCTTCTTTGCCATTGCAGGTTTCTGATCCTTTTAGATAATGGTTTGTGCAATACATTACAAGAGAATTTCACTAAAATTATTTGGCCGGATGCCAGGTAGCGTTACTTCTTGCCTTTTTTTTTTCTACTTGCTCAACTCAGCAGGTCAATTTTTGTAAAAAAAATTGATGGTCTTAAATTTTTTTTATGGTCCAATTTTTGTAAATCATTGGGTAAACAAAATTTTACAGGCTTATTCGCTCCCATAAACACGAAAAAGGATTGCAGGGAGCAATTATTAAGCCTTTTTCGTTTTAAAATAAGCTGGAGGACTGGAGAGGTGCAGTACTTCAAAAAAATAGCAGTTCATAATGTTTATCTTACAAAAAAGGGGTGCATATTGGAGTGGGTACAATATTTCATAAAGTCAATATACTCATTAAAAAACAGAAATATCCTGTTTTGACCTTCAGGGATGCATAAATCTTAATGATCAAGTGTGTAACTCAAATAGGCGCTAAAGATTTTTGTACATTATTTCCAGATAAAACGTGTTGGACACTTTCGAACTTATGATACCCAAGTAACTGAGGGAGATTAATAGGGAAAATATACGCTAAGATTTAAGGTCAGTTTAGTATGGCAGATCATGACTATAAGGGGATATGATAGGAAAGAGGTCGGATACACCCAAAGCAAGACGTACACATTAATTGATCTGTGCATACAAACTCGGTCAACAAAATAATATAGAAGACACTGCAACGCGAGGGAGTTTAGGCGAAACACACAAAAATGAAATTAGTTTACCCATCCATATGTAATCTTTACTATTAAATCCCGTTATTTCACTTTTTATTTCTCTTAAAATGTTACACAAATGGTATCAAGAACATAAGTACATTAGACATGAAGATTCAAATAATCCCATTGCTAGCCGCGCAATTTGCGCGGGCCACCCAGCTAGTTTTAATTTATGTACTACTCGATCATCAGTTTCGTTTTGGCCAAGCTGCAACCATGCATGTTGTAGTGTAGCCCGCACTCATGTAACCTAATACACGCACATGCGTGTGTATGTAAAAAATCAGATCGCATCGATCAGTATTGTGTTTCTTTTTTCCTTACAAATCAACTTGGAGCTAGCTTCCCATAACGATCAGCATTAGAGGTTTTTTCTAGACATACGTGTGCACTGTTGGCTGCTATAACCAAACCATCAGTTTTGGATTTATTTTTATTTTTTTGGGAGCATGCAGCTTGTCGGAGTTGCACGTACGGTTATACGACCTCGTCGTAACCAATCGGGATTGCACCGGCCGGTCGTAACCAATCGTGATTACAAAGAATTAAATAACTCTTTATGCCTGATGTATAAAACGTGTCAAACGGACCTCTGTACTGTTACATAGTTATTAACCGTTAATTAAATCTTAGCCACTCGTTTTAGATCTAACTATCCAAAATAATTAGAATGATGTGGATTAACGTGGTGCTTCGAATAACTAACTCATTTTGCTTTTAGTATATAATAGATGTTGCTTCTTTAAGCTGAACGGTTATCTTGGTCAGCCGGATTAACCACCTGAAACACAAAATAATTTACAACAAATTAAATGCCAGGTTACATCACTTTTCCCCTGAGCTTGGCCAGCCCTTCTTGGCGACCTAGGACGTAACCCGGTTCAAATACACCAGGTTCATATGCCACCGGGTTTCACTTTCGACACTTCGCGAAAATCACAACTCTGTTGCGGGCCTGTTTCCAGTTATAAATGTGGCCAAGGAATATTCCTTTTGCCACCTCGGCTCGATGTTAACTTCCAGGAGAAGATACGTATCTTATCCACTCACTTTTTACCTCAATACCCCTAGGGTTTTTACCACGGTTATAAATAGAAGACCACGAGACGCGCAGTCTTTTTCCCCATCCCGTTCATCCTCGTCATCCTCCTCGCACCCGCACTGTAGCAACTGCAGATCCCCTCTCAGATCGACCCTCCAAATCTCCGCATAAAGATCCGCAGGTACGATTCTTTCATGCATCCGTACTTCGCATTCGATTCCGCTCCGAATCGCGCCCAAATTTACTTCGTACTTTCCTCTCCGCACATCCGCTTCTACAGCTAGGGTTCCTCATCGCCATTGTTGCAGCAAAGACACCTCGGAGCTCCGCAATCATGGTGAAGAAGAAGGTGAAGGCTGGGGGTCCCCGTGCCGCGAAGAAGCTCGCAAAGAAACCTCCCAGCACACACGCTGGTGCGTCTGGCTCCGGCGCCCCCGCTGCTGCTCAGGTCAACTGGACCAGGTCCACAGTGACAAACCTCATGCTGCAAGAATATGTGAACTGCGGCGAGCTTCCCCCCAAGGACGAGATCAGCTGGCGCGCTGCCGGAGAAGAAATCCGCCCCAACCCCAAAGATGGTGAGGTCGTCGTTTTCCTTGACCATGTTCAGCGTGGTCTCCGCCCCCCGGGTTCCCTATTTTTCCGCCGGGTTCTTAAATACTACGGCCTTAGGCCCCAGGACATAGGCCCCAACTCCATACTCAACATCAGTAACTTTGTTGTCTTCTGTGAGGATTACCTGCAAATGGCTCCTAGCCTTGATCTTTTCTCGAGTTTTTCTATTGCAATCCATCTCGCAAGGACCAAGTGATCCCGTACGGTGGAGTTGCGATCCAGCGCCGCAGGGAATGCGATTTCCCGGCTCTCGCTTTAGCCAGTCACCCTAAGGGGTGGCAAAACACCTACTTTTATTGCAAAGACACCTCACCCGAGTCAGACGACGCTCGTTACCCGGCTTTCCGGAACTCGGGCCTGACGTACGAGGCTAAATGAACAGTTATGCTGATGACGCCGACCGAGTCAAGCTCGAGCCCACGCTTCGCCGGGCCAGAGCTTTACTCGCCCATGGCCTCAAAGGCACGACCTCGTCAAGTGCTGGATTGGTTGGTTTATCCAACCACTCAGCATCAGGACCCGGCTGTTTTGCCAATACACTGGTGAAACCACTGATAACATGCGTTACTCTGAGATGACGCTAACTGTCGACCAAGTTGTGAAGAATGCCAAGAAACTCCTTGGCGAAAACAAAGCTGCCATTGCACTGAATGGGCTTGCCCCATTTAGTGCTAAGAACAAACCCTCCACGGTAGAAACCAATCCTTACTCATTTCTGCTAACCATAACCCGGTAATTTCATCCATAACATCTTACTGGTTTAACTTCTTTTTCCCAGGACTCCAAGTGGTGGAGCGTGGATTTTACTCCCACATCTTCTCCTGATGGAGAAGACACTGAATCTAGCGAAGAAGAAGAAGAAGAAGGTGAGCCTGACTCCCTAGGCCGGCTCTTCCTCGACCTAATTAACAACGAAATATCTCAAGGGGACTCTTCTACTGATAACCCGGCAAATCTTATTCCAGGCCCTACTGACCCGGCTTCTGACGTACTGCCGGGTCCCCAAACTGCTGGACCTCCTACTCAAAAAGGACCCGGGCCGCCATTGTTAAGGTGCCGTACTCTCGTTTCTCAATTTATATGATGAACTCATCTCAAACCCAGCAAAAACACAGGAAACAGAAGCTGAGAAGGAGGCTGAGGCGAACAAGAGGCGCCGAACCCGATCTTCTGCAGCCACGTTTCCCTGAGCCCAGGTATCCCTCAACGCTCTTTATCAAGCTGGGCCAAATCCATCCAGAAGACGCCCAGCAAAAAGTACCCTTTAGCTGGCAAGATCCGGGTTGCTAAACCATCTCGTTTATCAGATTCCTCCTCGGATGGTGTTAGCACACCCGAGGACTTCCAGATCAATGCCGGGTTAGAAATACTCTCCCATTATTCCATTATTCAGTACTTTTACTGTCTTTTTTGACTAATCACTTTTCTTTTCATTTCAGTGCCAAGGCCATCATGGAGGAAGACTCGGACTCTCCTCCAGCCGCTTCTCCTCTCCATACTACAGCAGAACCTTCTCCAACGGAGGTACACGTTGAGAGCCGGCTCAAAAGGAAGAATCTGCTGCTGAGAACGTGGTTGCATCTCCACGAAGCCCTCCTCCAGCTGCTCCACAGCCATCCCCCACTGCACAGTCACCCGGGTTAGGGTCTGGCACAAAGAGGATGACCAGGAAGTGCTGATTACCGGGTCTAAACAAGGCCTGGCACCTGGCGTCTCCAAAGTCATTGCCAAGGTCACTGTGCCTGAAATTAAACTGGACCCCTCTGCCAAAGGCAAAGACCCAGTTCCTTCTTTGGACTTGGCGGCTCTGGACTCCATGTCCACACCATCTCTTTGCGAGGAATATTTCACTCGCCTTGCTCACCACAAGAATCTGGAGACTGAACTTGTTTCCCTGATCCAGAAACGATACCAGGTACTCATTTTTTCTTGCTACCTCTTGCATAACTATACTCTGCCTAGCCCCCAAGCTCCAAGATTATCTCTTGTTGATGAGCTTGGTGCTTGAAAAACAAATTCCGTAGATAAAAATTTCAGCCCTGTAGCCCCCAAGGCCCGGGTTGTCTGTTTACAACAAGCTGGGACTTAAAACTTCATCACTTAAAACTGCTCATCTTTCTGAACAAAATTTGACACTGTAGCCCCCAAGTGCCGGGTTAGCTGTCCACAGCTACCTGGGACTAACACTTAGAATTTTTTAAACTTTTTGCGCATGTAGCCCCCAAGTGCCGGGTTGCACGCCTGCGGCGACCTGGAACTACACCTTACACACTGAAAAACTTAAAATGTATACCCCCAAGTTCCGGGTTGACTTTCCTTCAACAACTTGGGTCTTAATCACATACTACTCTCTGCTGTGAACAGGAACACGTGAGCAAAAGCAGTGAAGAAATTGCCCGGCTCCAAGGAATGTTGAAGACTGAAACTGAAACCCGGGCTGATCATGCAACCCAACTTCAGCCTTAGAAGAAAAAATCACTGCTCTGACACAAGAAAATTCTGACTTGGAGAGGGATAAGCATGAGCACGAGGAAAACTTCCAGGAGCAACTGAACACACTGCAGAAGCAGCTGAACGACACCACCAGTGAGCTAACCCGGCTCAAGCAAATGATCTCCTACATGGTCTCCTCACTAGTTGGTAAGTTTAAAACTCTCTAACCCGGTAAAACTAGCACACTTCAAACCCGGTTTGTGAATCCTCACTTCTTTGCTGTACGTTTCCACTCAGGTCCACGCGATGGCAACATGCGCAAGACTGCTACTGAGAAGATCAAATGTATGTACACACTGGTGCGCCAACTATACTTTGGAAGCTGTGAAGTAATCAAAGCAGCCAGGAACTGGGAGAACCCGCCAAGCACATATACTGAAGTGCTTGGACACTTATCAACAATGCCGGGCTGGATCCACTTGTTGAAGAGATCCGCTTGCAGAGCCGGGTGATGCGCGGTCTTGCTTTGGCAAAGGCCTACCACCCCAACCTAGACCCGGCACCACTTGCTTCAGGCTTTCCCCAGTACAATGCTGATGGCAGCAAGTTTGATAAAAAATCCTTCAGCCGGGTTGCGAAGCAGACCCGGTACGTAGCCACAAAGATTGCCAACAGCTTGACGCTCAACACGCTGCAGTATGGCTACAACAAAGCCAATGAGAGGTCATTGACGATGAACCGCAACGTATTGACCTTCTGCAAAGCTACAAGGACTCCATTGCTGCGGATAAATCTGCTCCCACTGCATCTACTGCCCCAAGCTCATCTACTCCAACCGTGCCTCCACCCTCGCGAGCTGCAGTGGAAGATGAAGATGAAGGTTATTTCCAACCTCTTCACCTTGTAACCTGGCGCGGAGATGAAGCCCCCAAGACCCGGGCTACGGAAGCAGAAGCAACAGAAGATAACCCGGCGAGCGCCAAGGATGACCCCCAGCACGACTACGTCCACAGACCCGGCACCTGAGGCCGGTGCTTGAAAAACTTATGCAGACGCTGCGTCGCTGCGAAAAAACAATCTTTATTCGGCCCTTGAGGCAGTTGATGTAATAACTTAGCTCTTTTGATACTATGCCTGTGATGATGTGCGTATGCACTGCTAAGACCTTTACTGAACCATGTGAAAACTTTTGCGTCCAAATACTTGTCTGTCTATGGTTTTGATGACCCTTTTGATTTCTTTAACTGTGAGCCGGCTTTCGCATGGATACCCTGTCGCAACTTCGCTGAGAAAAACAGGGTCGAACCAAGTCCCAATGGGCCTCATGGTTGATTGAATTTCCAGGTGAGCAATCAGGCCATATAATTGCGAGTCACATCAGCTCAACAGCAAGATAACCAAGAATAAACTAGTGGCATAAAAGCCGGGTCTTGGGATTGCAGCTGCAAACTATTCAAGTAAGAGCCCCCAAGACCTGGATCAATGTTTATAAAGTAATGGCTTAACTATGCAACATTACCCCATTGATCCACATACTGGTGGGACACGCTCTCTGGGCGTCCTCAAAGATAAAAAACAACTATAACACTTGTTCTATGACAGAAAACATAAACAACTAATCTTGAACTTAACACATGCTACTGAATCCAAAATACTAAAGCTAAAAACTGCTCTTACCGGGTCACAAAAATTTCGAGACCCGGATAATCGTATGAGCCGGGTCTTGGGGAAAAACTTTGCCACCTCAATGACCACCCCCAAGACCAAGCTGAAAAAAAACTGCTATGGCATATATGTAAACAAAGAAAATAATCGGCTTGCCAATATAAACTGAGACTGAAACAAGACAAATTTCTGTTCAACCTTTACTTTATTGATAGAAAAGGTTAGGTCAGCAAGCCGCCTCATTAAAAACCTTCCAGCCCCCTTAGGTACCCTGGTAAGGAAAAGAGCGCGTCTGAAACCTGCTGCCTGTTACATCGTGTGTTACATCTCATATCTCTTTCTCATGCTAAGTATAGTATGGGCGCAGCTGGGCAATGTTCCATGGCCGCTCACGCTCTTCTAATGAAAAGGTAGAGTGCGATGTGTCATTTACAGACTCGGACTTTTCTCTAGCATCCACCAAATAATATGAACCATTGTTCAATTTCTTGCTTATGATGAAGGGCCCTTCCCAAGGAGGAGATAACTTGTGCATCCCTTCCTTGGATTGCGTCCATCGCAGCACTAAATCTCCCTCCTGGAAAGTGCGAGTTTTAACCCGGCGACTATGATACCGCCTCAAATCTTGCTGATATATTGCTGATCTCTCCAATGCTTGTTCTCTGTTCTCCTCTAGCAGGTCCACAGAATCCTGCCGGGTCTGCTCATTTTCTGTTTCAACGTAAGCCGCCACGCGAGGCGAGTCATGAATTATATCACTTGGCAAAACTGCCTCTGCCCCATACACCATAAAGAAAGGGGTCATCTTGGTGGATCTGTTTGGTGTTGTGTTGATTCCCCAAACTACTGATGGCAACTCCTCAACCCACGCTCCGGCGGCTCTGATGCACGGGACCCGGAGACGTGGTTTCAAACCTCGAAGCAACTCCTGATTTGCTCGTTCTACTTGTCCATTGGCCTGCGGATGAGCAACTGAAGCAACATCCAAACGTATACCATTGTTTCCACAAAACTTTGCCATCTCTCCAAGAGACATGTTAGTGCCATTGTCTGTGATGATACTATGAGGATATCCAAACCTGTGTATGATCTGCTTCAAAAACTTGACTGCTGTAGCTGCTTCACAATTTGTAACAGGCATCACCTCAACCCACTTTGTAAACTTGTCAATGGCAACCAAGAGGTGGGTTTTCTTGCAAGGAGACATGCTAAAAGGACCCACCATATCAAGCCCCCAAACTGCAAAAGGCCAAGTCAAAGGTATTGTTCGCAACTCCTGAGCCGGCACATGAATTTGCCTTGCGTATCTCTGGCAACCATCACACCTGCTTACCAGCGCTCTGCATCGGCCTGGGCTGTGAGCCAAAAGAAACCGTGTCTGAAAGCTTTTGCTACTAAAGACCTTGTTGAAGCATGATGACCACAGTCTCCCTCATGAATCTCTTTCAGAATTTGCCGGCCTTCCTTTCCAGACACACATCTCTGAAACACTCCGGAGACACTTCTCTTATATAACTCGCCATCAATAACCACGTAAGCCTTAGCCCGGCGCACAATTTGCCGGGATATAACTTCCTGCTCTGGCAGCTCTCCACGCAAAAGATATGCCAAGTAAGGTTCTGTCCACTCTGGAATTTCATGAGTTGCTGCTACTAACTGCGAATCCGGGTCCTCCTGACCCGCAAGTTCTTCCACGTCCTGAAGCTTGACTGATGGAGTCCATAGCTCGTCCAAGAAAACATTAGGTGGAACCGGCTCTCTGCGTGAGCCGAGTCTTGATAAAGCATCTGCAGCATCATTTTTTCTGCGATCAATATGATCCACCTGATAGCCTGAGAAAAACCCGGCTACCCTGTCCACCTCTCTTCTGTAAGCCGCCATTGTTGCATCCTTTCTATCCCATGTTCCTGAAACTTGCTGTGCCACAAGATCTGAATCCCCATAGCAATTGATATGCTTGATGTTCATCTCCTTTGCCATACGCAAACCATGCAACAAGGCCTCATATTCTGCCACATTGTTAGAACAATCAAAGTGAATCTGCAAAACATAGCTCAACTTATCACCCTTGGGAGAAGTTAACACAACTCCAGCTCCTGAACCTTGTGCTTGTTTAGACCCGTCAAAGTGCATGACCCAAGGCTGAGACTCGGGGTAAGGGGTGGTGCACTCAACTGTGTCCAATCATTAAGAAAATCAGCCAATGCTTGAGACTTGATAGCTGTGCGAGGCACATAGTCAATGTGGTACGGCCCCATCTCTATTGCCCACTTGGCAATTCTTCCTGTAGCTTCTGAATTTTGATGATATCTGCTAAGGGTATTGAACTACCACTGTGATTGGATGCTCCTGAAAATATGGTTTCAACTTTCTACTTGCCATGAAAACACCAAACACTAGTTTCTGCCAGTGCGGATAGCGCTGCTTTGCTTCTGATAACACCTCACTAACATAATAGACCGGCCTCTGAACCGGGTTTTCCTTGCCTTCCTCCTTACGCTCGACCACCACCACAGCACTCACAGCCTGAGGCCCGGCAGCGACGTATAACAACATGGGTTCCTTGGGACCCGGGGCCGCCAGAACTGGCGCTTCTGATAACTGTTTCTTCAGAGCTTCAAATGCCTCGTCTGCTTCCTGATTCCACAAAAGTTGTCTGTTTTCTTCAGTAACTTATACAAAGGGATTGCTTTTTCTCCGAGCCGGGATATAAACCGGCTTAGCGCAGCCACACAGCCCGTCAACTTCTGAACATCTGCCAATTCCTCTGGTTTTTTCAAACTTTGGATGGCTCTGATTTTTTCCGGGTTTGCCTCAATTCCGCGCTCTGACACAATAAACCAAGCAACTTTCCCGCTGGAACTCCAAACACGCACTTTGTAGGATTGAGCTTCATCTTGTACTTCCTCAAATTTTTGAATGTTTCTGTAAGGTCACTAATAAATGACCCGGCTTTTTCTGACTTGATCACCACATCATCCACATAAGCATGCACATTGCGTCCAATCTGATCGTGAAAACAGTTTTGAATACACCTCTGATAAGTTGCTCCTGCATTCTTCAACCCAAAAGTCATGGTCTTGTAACAAAAAGCACCAAAGGGGTGATGAACGATGTCTTTTCCCAATCCTGCCTATTAAGCTTGATCTGATGATAACCTGAATATGCGTCCAGAAAACACAAGAGCTCGCTGCCTGCAACTGCGTCAACAATTTGATCGATGCGCGGCAGCGCAAACGGGTCCTTGGGACAATGCTTGTTGAGACTTGTAAAATCGATGCACATCCTCCACTCATTATTTTTCTTCAGAACCAAAACCGGGTTAGCCAACCACTCTGGGTGAAAAACCTCCATGATAAAGCCGGCTTCCAATAACCGGGCTATCTCCTCTCCTATAGCTTTTCTTCTCTCTGCATTCATTTTTCTCAAACCTTGTTTTACCGGCCTTGCCTTTGGATCAACATGTAAACGGTGCTCAGCGAGTTCAGTCGGAATGCCTGGCATGTCACTAGGTGTCCATGCAAAAACATCCCGATTCTCACGGATGAACTCGATGAGCGCGCTTTCCTATTTATCAGTTAGGCTGGTCCCTATGGCGAACTGCTTGGAGGAATCCCCAGGCACAAAATCCACCATCTTGGTATCTTTTGCTGCTTTAAACTTTGCCCTGTCATCTTCTGTTGTTGGTTTTTTGAGTGCCTTGTTGTCCTGCGGGTCAAGATTAGACCTGTAAGCTTTCAACTCCTCTCTAGCACAAGTTTGCTCTGCCAGGGCTGCATCTCCCTCGTCACATTCTGCTGCAATTTCTCTGTTACCATGAATTGTGATGATCCCCTTGGGACCCGGTATCTTCAGCTGCAAATACACATAACACGGCCTTGCCATGAACTTGGCATAAGCCGGCCTTCCGAACAACGCATGATAAGGACTTGGAAATTTCACCACCTCAAAAGTGAGCCACTCTGACCTAAAGTTATGGATAGACTCGCCAAAAGCAACCTCTAATGAAATTTTCCCTCTGGTGTAGCTGACTTCCCAGGAACTATACCATGAAACACCGTTGACGTTTTCTGTAACTGTGATTCCTTCAGACCCATGCGTACAAATGTCTCCCAATACAAGATATTAATGCTACTACCACCATCCATCAAAACCTTCTTTAGCTCAAAGCCATGAACCTGAGGAGCCACAACTAAAGCAAGCAGACCCGGATGTTCCACCACACCCGGGTGATCTGCTCTACTCCACGTAATAGTATGCTCTGACCATCTTAAATACCTTGGTACCCCTGCAGCCACTGAGTTAACTGCCCTTTTGACTATCTTTCTCTCTCTCTTGGTCGTGCCACTAGTATATATATGATATTGGCCAAGTTGCCTTGGCTGGTTTGAGAATCCACCCTGGTTACCTGTATTTTGGCCGGGTCCTGTGTTGCCAGTAGGTACCGCATTTGCTCCAGTTAAAGGCGCCGCAGCCGGGTTAGCACTCGGGCCGGGTCCTCCACCTCTGTTTGCTCCTTGCAAAGCTCTCTGAATTTCATTGTTTTTCCACCTGTTCAGATCTACACACTGGGCCAATGAATGATTGGCGGGTCTGCCGTTCTTGCTATGACGAGGACACGGCATCCTGAAGGCCTCTTCAGTGCTCATTGGACGTGATCCTTGATAACTATTTCCACCACTGTAATTCCCATTGTTTCCCTGATAACCTCTGTTTTCCTGATAACCTCTGTTTTCCTGATAATTTCCGTCCATCCTTTGCCTCTGAAACCCGGCATTTGCGTTTGCCACTAGCTCTGAGTTTCCCTCCTGATGCCCACGCTTGTGCTGATTCTGATTGTTGTTGTTATTGTTTCCCGGCCATTGTTGCTCCTTCCTCCATTATTCGCAGTACCTTTCCCTTTTTCTTCCTCACTATCATCCTGGGTCTTGTCCGTGGCTGCATGTCTGTTGCACGCATCCATCAACTCTGCCATAGTAACAGGCTTAACCCGGTGTCCCTCTTTCATGCGACCCAGCTTCTGGACCAAGGGAGCGTACTTGCAAGTTTTCTCCATCGATGAAATTGCGTCCTTGGGCTCGATACCTGATGAGGAGTGCAGGATTTCCGTGACCCGGCCCATCCAGTGACGTGCTGACTCGCCTTTCCTCTGTACACAACGATCAAGATCTTCAATGGAAAATAATCGCTTGCACGTACCCTGAAAGTGCTTGATAAAAATTGTTTTCAACTCATCCCAGGAACTAATAGATCTCTCTGGCAGATTCTTGAACCACAACTTCGCTGCACCATCACTCATCATCAAATACATGTACTTTGCACAAACATTCTCTGTGGCATTGCGTATACACATTGCCGTCTCATAACTGCTCAACCAGCTTGCCGGGTCCATGCTCGGTGTCGTGGGTTTGTCACGTCAGGTGTCATAGATGACTTCGTAGGTGTGGGATTACGCGAGTCAAGCATCTCTGAGCTTGGGATCGCAGGAACAAAGATCAACACAGATTTACCCAGGTTCGGCCCCCTCAATGTGAGGTAAAAGACCTACTTCCTGCCTACCCTAGATTGGTATTGATATGATAATCGAGGTGTTACAATGGAGGCGATCCGATCTGGTACTCGCCGTATGAGCTAGGGTTTTGGGCTTGATAGCTTGACCCCGTCTACGTCCTGCGAGTCCTCTTTATATACACAGAGGCTCGTCAGGTTACAAAGGAAACTTCCCCCATAAGGAATACGTCCACAGAGGCCTACTCGGAGACTACTTGGTCTTCACGTCCTCCGGGATATTTCTTCTAGATCTTTCCCCTTATGGCGGTTCAATACTGGGCTTGCTCCCAAGTGGGCCTTTGTCCGTGCGAGTAAAGTAAGTCGCACTGGGCCGCGGGTTAATCCAGAAAGTATTCCCCCGACATTAGCCCCCAAGATTGGTTAGGACTTGGCGGTGAGAATCTTCTGACTCTTGAAATGGTCACTGAGCCGCACTGCAAACGTTCTGACCAATCTTCTGACTTACGCGATTCAGAGCCGTGACTTATCCGTGCGACTCATCTCCTCTTCTGGAAATATTCTGTTTCCTTTAATTGCGGACCGTTACTCGTTTTGCGGGCGCAAATTGTGCCGTTGGTTGCGAGCGCAGATTGTGCCGTTAGTTGCGGGTCCCTTCAGTTATAAGCTGCGGCCACCTAGGTCATTATTCACTTGCCCTTGCAATCTCCTCATCCCTAGCCGCGCCGTCTTCTTCCTCAATCCGAGCTTAGTTCCCCAATCCAATCTCCTCTTCGCAATGGCGCCCAAGGCAAAGCCATCTGACGATAAGCGCAGGATCTCCTGCAACTGGGAAGGATCCTGGGTGACGGAGGAAACTCTTGCGGATCTGGCCGAAGCTGGCTTCTTGCCGCCGAAGGAGGACGGCGTCTGGCGGGCGCCAGGCGATGAAATCGAGCCGCGCCCCAAGCCCAACGAGCTGGTGATGTTCGTGGAGCACGTGGAGCGTGGATTCACGCCGCCAGGTTCTCCCTTCTTCCGCAATCTGCTGCAACGCCTAGGCCTCCGTCTTCACGACATCGGGCCAAACTCAATGCTCCAGGTGAGCAATTTTCATGTGTTGTGCGAGGACTATCTTGGCATAGCCCCCAACATCGATCTGTGGCTGGCCTCTTTCACCTGCAACAGCCAACTTGTCTCCAAGGGTGGCGCCTATGTTCAGGTAGGCGCCATCTCTCTTCAACGCCATCGAAACTCTGTTCTTCCCAAGCTTGCCCTGGCAAATCGGCCCGGGTCTCTGCAAAAATCCTTTTTCTACCGCCAAGATACTTCTCCGGAGGGCGAAACTCGTCTCCCCTCCTGGTCCAATACCACCTTCGTGCCTACCGAGGCACTGAAATCAAAGCCTCGCGACTCGGCCATGCCCTTCATCAATGAGTCGCTGATCAAGGTCCGTGCCTTAATAGGTCATGGTCTTACTGGCCTTGATCTTCTCTCTTGCTGGACCAAATGGCGCGTCCAGCCCGTGAGTCCACGACAGCGATCCTTCCTTGAGTGCACAGGCACCTCTACTGACGTCGATCGCATCAAGGCTGCGGACTGGAGGCCTGAGGATTGGGTGGAATTCGTCACCCGCGTGACTGAGGAGAAGGACATCTCCTTTGACAAGGTGGGGCTTGCCCCTTTCAGCGTTAACAACAAGCCTTTTGAGGTAACTCCTCTTCTCTGTCTTTTCGCCTTCGTAGTTGAGTCGCATTCCTTTCTTAATACTGCAACTTATTTCTTCCTGATCCAGGCTGATGAGAATTACTGGTCGCTGCCTGCGACCGTCGCCGGCACTGCTGCTCCCAAGCGTGCCACACGAAAGAAGTTGCTGCCCGCTCTAGAGGGCAACGAAACTGCTGACATCCCCTCTGTCGCCTCTGCGGCCTCAGAAGGTGAAGAGACTGAACTGGACGAGGATGACAGTCCAGTGCCAGCCGCGAGTTCTGTTGCCGCGGCTGGACCAACTCCCCGTAGAGCCTCCAAGAGGCTATCTCGTGAGGAGCCAGAGCTTGATGCTCTGGAGAATCCTGAGGCCACGAAGCGTCACAAGCCTGCTACGGGCGCGACCCCCTCCGCTGCCAGGCGTGTGTTCAAAGCCACCGCCTCAGCTGAAGAAGACATGGGTCCCCATTCTGGTAATTTCTACTGTCTTGACATCTTGACTGTTTATTCTTTTTCCTCTACTGACACGCAAACTTCTGCTCGTAGATTCTGGGACCCAAGGCCTGTCCTCACCGTCAAGTGACGAGCTTATGGCCTTTGTGAAGATGGCTCCAGAGTTAGTGACTTTCCTTGCGCTTATAATACTTTTATTCTGGTTTATGTGCTTCTTCTTCACACAATGCCCTTGCTTTTTGCAGAAGTGCGGCTAAATCCGCGGCTGAGCCTGGAATTGTTTCTGAAACCGCGGTTGAGCCGCGTTTATCACCTGTGGCTCATACCGCCATGGTAGAGGGCGTGGCCACCACTGATGACTTGGCCACGGTCCCTGTTCTTGACACAGCTGCCCAAGAGGTGGCTCTGGAGGATAGAACGGATCCCCTTACGATCCAAGACGTGGAGAAGGTCAACCCTTCCTCCATAGCTATAATGGCCAAGGATGCTGATGCGCCGGTGATTGAGTCGCCAGCGGCTGACAGCCTGCGGTCGCCAATTCTGCGTGCTGAGGTTGCTTCCTCCTCCTCCATGAGCCGCGCTGAGAAACTGTCAGAGGCCATCATTGCCTCAAATGACAAGCAAGCCATGGAGCTCCGCAAGGCACTGTCTGACCTGTCTGCGGCTTATAAGGTAAACTTCTGTCTCCACTTATCTGTCTCTAGCCCCCAAGGATCAAGTTTCTTCTTTGACTGTAAAGTGAGACTTGATGCTTCTCTTTTAGCTGTTGATATGTACTTATTAACTGATGTACTCTTTGTAGGAGGAACTAAGCTCCATAACAGTCGCCAAACTCGCCTTGGAAAAGCAGTTGGGAGATACTCCTTCTGAACTGGAGAGGCTGCGCGAGCTCCTTAGCCAGCGTGACGTTGAGCTGAAGAAGAGGGAAGCCAGGATGGGCGAGCTATCTGATGAAAGCTTCAAATTATCTGAACAAGCCAAAGCCACCGAGCTGCGGCTTAAAACGGTTGAAGAGAAGTTTCAAGAGAGGGTCCGGCAGCAGGACCTTCAAATCAGCGCTCAGAAAGACGCCATCGCTGTAGCCAACGAGGACGCAAGGCTCAAGGCTGTTGCCATTGGCGAGCTTGAGAAAAAGTTGAAAAAAGTTTCTGATGCCCATAACCTTGTCCACGCCAAAGTTTGCATCATGACTCATGAGTTAACTGGTATGTGTTGCGACTCATATCTGCATCTGTTTTCTCTACTATCTTTGCCTGTATATTGTAGAGCTGACGGAGACATGCCTCGATGTAGGTGAAGATGCCGCGTTGCAGCGCGGCAGTGCTCAAGAACAGCTGGAGTATATCCGTGAGTTTTCGCGAAAAGCTTGCGATGCCATGAGATCGCTGTCCACCTGTCTTCTGCCGAAAAAGCCTGCTCCTGCTGATGCTGAGGGACTTTTGAAGAGACTGCTCAAGGCGCCTCAATATTTTTTGGACTGGAAAGAATCCTCAGCTCGCACCGGTGCGGCTCATGTTCTTGCTTTGGCCAAGACATATTATCCTTCTTTTGATGCTGCCAAGGTTGCACAAGGCAGGCCCTCGAAGAAAGTGGATGGCACCGAGCTGAAGGCCTCAGAATATTCGGCGACTTGGAAGGACATGCGCGGCCATGCGACTGAGCTGGTGGAGGGGATAGATCTTGCGACCTATATGGGCAAGTATAATGCAGATGGAAGCAGATGGGAGAAGTTACCCGCTCCATCATCCAGTGCGGTGATCCCGCAGGAGAAGAACCCTTCACCGGGTGTTTCCAGCTCTGCAGCCCCCAAGCCCACGACGGAGAAACCGTCCAGCGAGCCTGCGACTGCTCCTTCTGGCAAGCTTGGTAAGCCGCCTGTTCCTCCTTCCCACAGGCCAAAAGCTGCGCACAAATGAAGAAGAGAAACAATGGTTTTTTGATCTTGGCCCTTAGCGGCCTGTAATAATTGTTAGAATTTATGTGTCATAAGACAATGTTATGGTTTGCTTAAGTACTCTCAGCAGTACATGTTTCGACCAATAGGCTGGTCCTTATGATTTGTCTTGGTTTTTCCTCACTTAGGTCCCTTGCGCGGCTCAGTATTTTCCAGGTAAAAAGTGCGTGTTCAGGGTCGAGAGCGGCCATGATAGGCAATCAAACTCGATTGACGCCGCACCCCCAGTACTTTGGCCGCATAGTGCAAGTCGCATCCAAAAGAGGTTGAGTATAATCACGATAAATGCCACTTGTTTGGCGATCCCAAGGAATATGCCGCGCTAAAAAGCTGCCGCGCCCCCAAGGAACCAATGATTAAAAAATAAAAGACTCACAACTCAATTGGTAGTTTGAGATGCTTTATTTCAGAATCATTATATGATACATAGGGTCGGTCGCGCCTAGGTGGCGACCAGAAGTGATGCTTGGGTCGGTTGCGCCTAGGTGACAACCAGAGATGTTACATGGGTCGGTCGCGCCTGAGTGGCGGCCAGAAATGGGTCGGTCGCGCCTTGGTGGCGACCAGAAGTGTTACATTGGGTCGGTCGCGCCTGAGTGGCGACCAGAAATGGGTCGGTCGCGCCTTGGTGGCGACCAGAAGTGTTACATTGGGTCGGTCGCGCCTGAGTGGCGACCAGAAATGGGTCGGTCGTGACTTGGTGGCGACCAGAAGTGTTACATTGGGTCGGTCGCGCCTGAGTGGCGACCAGAAATGGGTCGATCGCGCCTGGGTGGCGATCAGAATTGAAGTTTTTAGCCCTGAGTGGCCAGCTTGATGATGTAAACTCTTAATGATTTTGTTGCGGCTGCTGATGGCAACTCGCGATGCCTGGGATGTGTCCTTATTGGCAATGGCTTGTAGCCTTTGACTTCCTTGCCTCCCTTGCGGCCGTAATCTGAAGTCGAAATTCAGGCAGGTGCCTCTTTGCCTTCACGATGTCATCAAAATTCTCCTGCAACTCGCGCATGGGCGCGCTCTCTGCGATGCAAGCTGCTCTGGCCATGGCCTTGTCGCCTTCTTCGCATTCTTGAGCTATTCTTTTGTCGCCATTGATGGTGATGACTCCCCTGGGGCCTGGTATTTTAAGCTTTAGGTACACATAGCACGGCCTAGCCATAAACTTTGCGAATGCTTCTCTGCCAAACAGCGCATGATATGGACTCTGGAAATCTACAACCTCGAACCAGATATACTCGCTCCTGAAGTTGCTTTGTGTCTCAAAGGCGACCTCCAAGTTAACTCGCCCCAATGGCTAAGCTGATATGCCTGGCACGACACCGTGAAACGTTGTTCTTGATGGGTGTAGCTGCTTTTCTTGGAGGTTCATCTATTATATTATTAAAACAACAAACAATTAACGGTGTAGATTAATCACGCAAAATCAAATAACAACCAACGGCAAAGATTAACTTCGTAATGTCCGGTCGGCTGCAGTGTTTATTTCCATATATGCGCATATACAGTGTCCTTCTATCTCACGTCTACCAACTGCAGCCCATCACCGTGTAACCAAAGAAGAGATCTTCTCCAATAAAAAAGAACGAAAAGGAAACGTATTGAAAGCAAAACCTTCATCTATGGGAGAGAATCGGCATCTTAATGCTTCACCTAATTTTACTCGGAGATGTATATGTGCCGATTTTGGCAGAAGAAATCGTCCAACACCCAAGCAACCATACCGTATTAATCCGGAACTACTAATCCACCCAATCAAGGTTCTCCGCCTTCCGCCGTCGATATTGTCTCCTCCTGCGATATACTCAATCGCCATTGTCCGCGCTTCCGATGTAGATATGCTCTTCTTCAACTCCACGACCGCTTCTATCGGTAGCCTTTCCGCCCTCCCTGGTGATTAGTCGCCGCCCGGCGCTGCATGCACGACAGGCTAATGTGGTGCGTCGTCTATGACTCAATGCAGCCCATGGTTTCCGACAACTCGATGACATTACAACAGGCAATATGATTCTGATGTTCTCAGAGGTTAATAGTAGCTGGATGAGACTGCAGTACGAAGCTCCACCTACGAGGGAACACATAGTCGAGGATACATGGCGCGTCCTATAGGATGGCTTTGATACTAAGGGCAAAAAAACCAAAGACGAATCAGCACAATCCAGGCACGACATGGGTCACGGACCATGCATTTGTTTAACAAAGCTTTGAGGAACGAACGTCAAAGGTCGAGCTAACCACCAGCAGAGTTACGCAATGATCTGAAAGTTGAAGCATAAACACATCAAACCAGTTTATGACTGGCGGAAGAAATTGATACATAGGGCGTGTGACATGCTGAGCTGCGCGGGACAGGCCTTTTGGCAAGACAATGGAGGCTGGCCGAATTTTTCAAGCAGGTAAGACTTTAAGCCATACATGCATGGCTTCAAGTTGGCCCGACGAGAGCTGCAGAATAACCGGGACGTCTACCCGGATGTTGGAGCAGAGAGGTAGCGGCGACAGGAGCAGAGACGGCATGGTCGTTGCCGAAGGGGACTCACCATGAGAGGTGTGGAAGCTGAAGGATCAAGTTGAGCACTTAGTCGAGGCGGTGCCGCGGTGGTATTGTCGTGCCTGGCTGAGGGCGAGCGATGCTAGCCTCAAGAATGGCAAGGCCGGCGGGCTTGCAACGCCACACACGACACAAGCGAAGTCTCCACGATTAAGCTAGATCGTGTCTCGGATCAGGAGTTCAGGACATGCGTGGCCGCAACCACATGCCATCTGAATCAATGAGCTTTTGCCTTGCCGGCTGCATTGGAATACAACTTCGAGCACTATACGACTCTTAGTTTGGGGACACCAAATAAGATTACCTGACGACCACCGCCACCACCACGCATGTTAGTCTGCAGCCACTACGTTGTACTTGCACGAGAATGTTGCATACATGATGGAAGGATGGATTCGAGATAAACTGGTAAGATCTCCGCATCTATGCATGAAAGGACCAGATACAGAGAGCACTGTAATAGAATTAAAAGTAAACTTTTTCTGGACTATTGAGTTTATGTCCGATGTATTACTCACAGGTGTCATGGTGGCCTGGTGAGTTGAGCTGCATGAAGCACGGTAGAAGATGTTTCAGATTCAGATGGTACAAAAATTCACCATGGAGTGTAATTTGAACGATTATTTTTAGATCACTTGACTAATGATGCCATTAATTTCCTAATAATTCTATTTACTATTAGTATGTTGCAGACAGAAATCCCTTGGTTGCATACGGCTGAGTAGAAACTACCACAGATATTCTTCGCAAGAAAGCAAATGCTGCTGCCATCTATGCTTGAAACAAACAATTAAAGCTTACTGAGTCAGTTAACAGAAAACATTACATTATTTATTCATAGTATTTCATTTCTTCTTTGCCATTGCAGGTTTCTGATCCTTTTAGATAATGGTTTGTGCAATACATTACAAGAGAATTTCACTAAAATTATTTGGCCGGATGCCAGGTAGCGTTACTTCTTGCCTTTTTTTTTCTACTTGCTCAACTCAGCAGGTCAATTTTTGTAAAAAAAATTGATGGTCTTAATTTTTCTTTTATGGTCCAATTTTTGTAAATCATTGGGTAAACAAAATTTTACAGGCTTATTCGCTCCCATAAACACGAAAAAGGATTGCAGGGAGCAATTATTAAGCCTTTTTCGTTTTAAAATAAGCTGGAGGACTGGAGAGGTGCAGTACTTCAAAAAAATAGCAGTTCATAATGTTTATCTTACAAAAAAGGGGTGCATATTGGAGTGGGTACAATATTTCATAAAGTCAATATACTCATTAAAAAACAGAAATATCCTGTTTTGACCTTCAGGGATGCATAAATCTTAATGATCAAGTGTGTAACTCAAATAGGCGCTAAAGATTTTTGTACATTATTTCCAGATAAAACGTGTTGGACACTTTCGAACTTATGATACCCAAGTAACTGAGGGAGATTAATAGGGAAAATATACGCTAAGATTTAAGGTCAGTTTAGTATGGCAGATCATGACTATAAGGGGATATGATAGGAAAGAGGTCGGATACACCCAAAGCAAGACGTACACATTAATTGATCTGTGCATACAAACTCGGTCAACAAAATAATATAGAAGACACTGCAACGCGAGGGAGTTTAGGCAAACACACAAAAATGAAATTAGTTTACCCATCCATATGTAATCTTTACTATTAAATCCCGTTATTTCACTTTTTATTTCTCTTAAAATGTTACACAAATGGTATCAAGAACATAAGTACATTAGACATGAAGATTCAAATAATCCCATTGCTAGCCGCGCAATTTGCGCGGGCCACCCAGCTAGTTCTTTTGAAGGTTTCATAGTATAATATATTGATGCTGCTGCCACCATCCATCAGTACTTCGCTCAACTTGTACCCTGCGACTTGAGGGGCAACCACCAGCGCGAGTTTGCCCTCTTCATTTATTTCTCCTGGGTGATCCTCGCGGCTCCAAACTACTGGCTGCTCGGACCACTTTAGCCACTGTGGGACGGCTGGTACTATGGCGTTAACAGCCTGATTGCGTCGTCGCAGCTTTTGTTCCCTCCTTGAAGTATTCAGCACAATGGTATGATACTGACCCAACTGTTTTGGGAACTGTGGCTGATCTGGCTGCGGATTTGGGACGGCATTGTTGCTGTTGTTGTCTCCGCCGTGGTTACCTCCCTCATTGTTTTGATGATTGTTGTTTGTGTTGAGTGGTTGCCCATCCTTCCACTTTTTGTAATGATAGCACTGTGCCTTTGTGTGGTTGGGTGGTTTCCCATCTTTTTCTATATGGATGTCGCAGGGGCGGTTGAAAACTTCTTCCAAGTTAACTAGGTGAAAATTCCTTCCTCTGCCGCTGCTTTGTTTGTAACGAGTGTTCGTATTTGCGACTAATCCTGAGTTTCCTTCCTCGTTTTTGCGCTTGTTATAACTCGCATTGGCATTGCTAGCTTGCTGTTGTTGAGGCTTGCTACTGGCCTTCTTTCCCTTGCCAATATTTTCCTCTTCCTCCCCATCAGATGCATTCCTGGTTTTATCCGAGCTAGCATACTTGTTGGCCGCCGCCATTACCTCACTTAGGCTCTTGACTTTGTCCTTCATGCGACCTAGTTTGTGGATCAGCGGCTCAAATTTGTAATTTTTCTCCATGACAAGGACTGCTGAACTGGGTGGTATGTTATCTGAGGAATGTATGATTTCTGCGACCCTTCTCATCCAGTGGCGACTCGACTCGCCTTCCTTCTGTACACAATGCTCAAGGTGCTCTATGCTGCAGAGTCGCTTGCATGTTCCTTGGAAATTCTTGATAAAATCTTCCTTCATCTCATCCCAAGAGTTTATTGAATTTGGCGGCAAATTTTGCAGCCATATGTGAGCTGCGCCTTCTAACATCATGTTTAGGTAACGTGCGCAGATCTCTTCGGATGCGTTTAGGATGCTCGTGCCCATCTCGTAATTGTTGAGCCAAGTAACAGGGTCCATGCTTGCGTTGTAGTTGGCGACCTTGCGAGGCCCTTTGAAATCTGCAGGAAACGGTTCAGACCTGATTCTTTCGCTGAAACAGACTGGGCCTTTGAGTCGCGACGATAGATTGGACGAAGCTGGCCTTCCTATTGGATTAGCCGCCGCGCGCGGCTGCACAACTTCTATGGGTTGAACTTGCTGAGGTTGATTTTGAGCCGCAGGTTGATCCTCCCTTTGTCGCCTAGCCGTACTTGAAGTCGCAACGTGCGGCGATTCTGCGTGGATGCTTCTCTCCGCCGTTGCTCTGCTATTGTAGGGGGTGGAGTGCAGCCGTCCCGCGTGTTCGGACATATTTGCCTGCTGTATTACTGCTGTGCTCAGCATCTCAATGGCACGCCGTGCCTCTCTGTCCATTGGCGTGTTTCCTGCTGGCGCTAACCTGGCCAAGATGTTTGTAGCCGCAAAGAGATTCTCCACTGGGCTAACATAATGTCCTTGCGGCGTGTGGAACCTTTGAGGCTGCTGTGGCGACTGCTGAACAAAGGTTGGCTGCGGCAATGGCGGGGGCATCATGGCCCTGTTGTTAGCCTGTACTATGGCCCTTGATCCATGTATCTCCGCTGCTCTTGGTGCTGCGAAAGATGGAACCGTTGGTACAACTGATGGTACAGCGATTGCTTGAATCGCTGGCGCAGCTAACGGGGCCACGGACCGCATAACCATGGCAGACGGTGCCATGTGTGTGGGTACCGCGACTGAAAGCTGTGCGACCCCTGACCATGCGACCGGGTGCGCTGTGTTGGTGGTGACTGATGGGATCATGTTGGTGGCGACTGACGGAACCGCGATTGTTGGTTCAGTGGTTGGCGATTGGAACAGCTCCATTGGATTTACCGTTCCTGTCTGCAGGCGACTCGCATGGCGTCTGTGTGGCAAGGTGGCCTGTACTCCTTGCAGAGTATTGGTTTCCTCGATTAGTCGCAGTTGCTCCTGTTGGAGGCGCTGTTCCTCACGCGCCAACCTGGCTCTCTCATCCGCGATTCTCTGGACTTCATCATATAGCCCGATCCTGGTAGCCTCCAATTATGTCACCCTAGCAGCCGCGTTAACCGCAGATATTGGCGTAAGCAACACGCTTCCCTGTGGCGGCGTGACCGCTGCGTTGGGGGCTACCCTTGACCCTGATTCCGCAGGCGCAACTCCAGGTGGAGTCTCTCTGTTTGCGACTCCTGGCGTCATCGCAGCGGATGCCGCGACTCATGATGCGTTTAGCGCGGCTTGTTCTGCTGCTTCCGGCGGTGTGGGGGCTAAGCTGCCTGGTGGCATGCCCAACCCTTCGTCCGCTTCTGTGGTCCTGTAGACCCCTTAAACGTGCCGATCTTCTACAGAGGGCGAGCCACCATCCACAGGGCCTCCGCATAGCCTTTCCTCAAGGACATACTCAATGGATTGGCCTTCTTCGTCTTCAAGAGGTAGCGACTCGTAGTTGATAGATTCTTCTTCTTGGTCTACTGTTACCGCGACTCCTTCTTCTGAGTCGCCATGTTGCGATGGATCCTCTGACTCGCCGCCAATGAAGCCGACGAAGACATGGACAGATCCAAACGGGATGATGTGGCCGGTTTCCAGGTAGTCAGCTTCCGGCCCCCAGCTTGAATCGTCAATGAGGGGTGTGCCGTTGACCGTGATGACACGGCCAACAACAAGATCTTCAGCTCCCTTCATGGATCCTGCCCGGAACGTGACGCTCTTGACCGCATGCCCCATGGTGGGCGCCAACTGTCGTGGGTTTGTCACGTCAGGTGTCATAGATGACTTCGTAGGTGTGGGATTACGCGAGTCAAGCATCTCCGAGCTTGGGATCGCAGGAACAAAGATCAACACAGATTTACCCAGGTTCGGCCCCCTCAATGTGAGGTAAAAGACCTACTTCCTGCCTACCCTAGATTGGTATTGATATGATAATCGAGGTGTTACAATGGAGGCGATCCGATCTGGTACTCGCCGTATGAGCTAGGGTTTTGGGCTTGATAGCTTGACCCCGTCTAAGTCCTGCGAGTCCTCTTTATATACACAGAGGCTCGTCAGGTTACAAAGGAAACTTCCCCCATAAGGAATACGTCCACAGAGGCCTACTCGGAGACTACTTGGTCTTCACGTCCTCCGGGATATATGTCTTCTAGATCTTTCCCCTTATGGCGGTTCAATACTGGGCTTGTTCCCAAGTGGGCCTTTGTCCGTGCGAGTAAAGTAAGTCGCACTGGGCCGTGGGTTAATCCAGAAAGTATTCCCCCGACACTCGGCTCGTAATTGGAAATCTTGCTTGGCTCCTTGAACTTCTCAGGGAAAGGCTCCGCTCTAATGGCATCTGAAAGACACTTTGGCCCGGCTAAGGTAGAAGAACTTGTCAAAAAATTATTGTTACCCGGCGAGCTTGCAGACGCTGCTGGCACGGGACCCGGTCCTCCTTGTGGTACTCCTGCTGCAGGCATCGCCGGGTTGGCATTGGCTGCACTTCTTCCCGCTCGCGATCTATTGACTATCTGCTGAGCCACAGAAATTGCAGGAGCGGGTTGATGCTGCTGATTGTTCTGGTTCTGGTTCTGCTGGGGCAGATTTTGCTGCTGTGCCGCGGCAAACCTGGCCAATGGCGGGTTCCCACCGTGGCGACTCTTACTACGATAAGTTGTGGAATGAAGCGCGCTTTTCTCCTTTGAATACTGAACTTGCTGAACAACCGCAGTGCGCAACATGTCAATGGCACGCCGAGCTTCAATCTCTGCTGGCGAGTCTCCCAATGGAATACAGTCAAGTGCTAAAGTTGCGGCATACACGTTATCTGCTGGATTAGAAAAATGACCCGCCGGCGTGTGGAACCTTGGTGTCCTGGGCGGCAGACCCGGATTTCCCCTGGCTCCCCCAGCGAGAAAACCCGGCGCTGCTGCAGCTGCAACTCCAGCTCTTCCTGTTTCTCTTCCTGGTTCTGCATTTGTTCTAACAACTGGGGCCACCTGAGTTATATCGATTGGTTGATCTTCTGGGGTTCTAAACAATTCCGCTGGATTTATGACATTCTCTCCTTGGGTCAGCCGGCTCTGATGCCTCCTTCGGTGTGCCCTGGTCATCTCATTGAGACGATTTTCCTCATCCTCTATTTGCTTTCGCCTAACCTCCATATCTTGCTTCTCTGCCATTGTGTCTCTGCGCATCTGCTCCAAAGCCCGGCGTGCTGTATCCAATTCTATAGCTCTAGCTGCTACGTTTTCTGGGGTAACCATCCTCGTGAGTGCTGATGGATCTAGGACCAGGCCATTGTTAAACAAGGCCTGGGCCCCAGTTGTGTTGTTTCTTTCTTCGCCCTGAGCCCGGTTATTGAGAAAACCGAAGCTGTTCCTGTAACGCGCCATGTCTTCACTTTCCTCTGACACCGAAGCCGGGTCTCCATCAACTCTTTGACCCGCCAATTCCAGTACTGGTGGCAATTGTTGCTACTGTTGACCCGGAGTAAAAGCAGGTGGCACGACAGTTGACGGTGATGCTCCCACGTTGGTCGAAGGGGCGGTGTAAACTGCCACCCTCCTAACCGGGCTTGGGCTGGACTCTTGCTCCTCTTCATCCTCTTCTTCTGCTCCATATCCGAACCGGCCTTCAAACAGGGGCAAGATCGATTCCGAATCTGCATGGTCCACCACATCACCCGGGAGTTGAGCCGGGTTTCCCGATCGTTCCTCGTGTGCGTCCAGGGGCAATTCATCTTCAGCCGTACCAACTGATTCCTCTCCATCAGATTGAACAATTGTGGCGGCTCCTGACACAGATTCATATTCTCCATCACTAGCAGATCTAGTAGCAATCATACCAACAAAAACGTTAAACTTGCCAATTGGAATAACGTCACCAGATTCAATTAGATCTGATTCCAGCCCCCAGCCAGAATCATCAACGATGGGCTCTCCTTGCGAGTTGAGGGTGATCTCGCCGAAAACAAAATTTTCCATTCCTTGCATTGCTTCTCCCATGATGGTGACACCTTTGGACGCGGTCCCCACGGTCGGCGCCAACTGTCGTGGGGTAGATAACACGGCAGATGCTACCTTGGGGAAGCTTGAGATGATGGGCAAGGCGACTCTGGTATCTGGGAGATTGTTTAGCACTGCAGGGACAAAGGGTTTACCCAGGTTCGGCCTCTCCATTGGAGATAAAGACCTACTTCCTGCTATCTTATTATTGATCTCGATCTCGATAACCCGGCTACGACAACAGAGCCGGATCTCGATCTAGGTTACAAGGTTCGCTTGGTAGCGTGGGTTTCTCCCGATGATTCTCTCGCCTCAGCTTGGATTGTAAAGGTCCTCCTTAGCTAGGGCTCAGGGACCGGTTTATATAGATGACCGGGTCTCCTGGCGCTTTACAAGATGAATCCGGGCTCTACCCAGACTCGGAGTCCTACTCTAGCTCTTCTGGCCTTCGTGTCCTCCAAGTCCTGAACCGCCTCTGGTCTTCTAGAACCTTTCCTTCCTGAACCGGGTTACCGCCAAACCTACTGGCCCAGCGACATAACCCGGCCCATGCTGACGGTTAGCTGGCCTGGCCGGGCCTCCTGCCTGGCGGGTCACGCTTCCCTCTTCATGAGCCTACCGGGTTATTATCCCCCCATCAATCCTGCCAGTGTGGCCGGGGTGGGAACGCTTCCTCTGATCGTTTCGCCCGTCATCCACAACTACAAAGTCACTAAGATGCTGGTCGACGGAGCTCCAGCCTCAACCTTCTGACGGCGAAGGTGCTGGCCATTCTGCAAATTCCTTTTTCTCGCCTACAAGACACCGGCGTGTTCCAAGGAGTGAATGGAAGCGTCACTCGGCCGCTAGGGAAGATCACGCTCCCTGTCACCTTCGGTGACCAGGAGAACTTCCGCACCGAGGACATCGTCTTCGACATTGCGGACACGCCACTTCCGTACAACGGTATACTTGGCCGGCCTGCTCTAGCCAAGTTCATGGCCGTCTCGCACTTCGCCTACAATATGATGAAGATCCCCGCGGTCTGGGGAGTGATCACGATCAAGGCCGACGTCGACGACGCAATCTTTTGCGTTCAGAAGCTGAACCAGACGGTGGCGACGACCTCGGACGTTCCGCAAGATGTACAGGAAGCCGAAGTCGGTGCATTCTCTGGGGACGGAGGGTACCCCGGAGGCTCGATGTCGTGGTTTTGTCACGGCAGATGTTACCAGGTGGTAACTTGAGATTGGAGGCAAGGCGATCATAGCGTTCGGGAGATTGTTTAGCTCACTAGGGAAAAAGGATGTATCCTGGTTCAGCCTCTCCATAGGAGATAAAGACCTACTTCTAGCCTGGTGTTTCTCTATTCTTATATCGATCTCGATCACCCGGCGGATAACAACACCGGCGGGTTCTGAGTCTAGGTTACAAGGGTTTTCGCTATAAGCTTGTCTGTATGTTCTCTCTCTCTAAAGTTCGTCCTGTTCTATGTCCCAGGAACCGGTTTATATAGACACCCGGGTCTCCTGGTCGATTGCAAGGTAAGGCCGGGTCACGCCCGAACTCGGAGTCCTAACCAAAGTCTAGCTCAACTATCTTGACCTCCAAGTCTCGCATACCGCCTCCGGGTCTTCTAGAACCTTCCTTGTTTACACCGGGTTACCGACAAACTCCTCGGTCCGTCAATGTAGCCCGGCCCAAAATGAACTGGTGGGCCTCGCCAGTCTTTCCTCCTGGCGGGTCGTAGCTTCCCTGTCCTTGGGCCTACCGGGTTATCTTTCCCCCAACAGTAGCCCCTAGGATGATTTGAACTCCAAGTTGGCGTGCTTCTTCAACCTATGTCCATAGATTTTGGAGAAGAGCCGCCAGCCTTTGTAGTTCAGATTATCCTCCTGAAATAAAATGTTAGCTAACGGAATAATATGCAGGGTTACATTGATTCCTTTTACGCTAAATAGCTTTTGCCCATAATTTCCTTCATAACCCGGCTCCGTAATTTTCGGAACATTGGTCAAACTTGTCAGAGAATATTCTCCCCTGAATCTCGGTCGGTCAACATTCCTTATCTTATCTTATCTTATCTCTCTTCTTTTTACCATTTTACCCTAGGTCAACTTTGACTGCGGTTATAAATAATGGGACCCAGGGTAAATGTCATCACTTTTCCCCTCCAGCCATCACTTCATCTTCAACCTCGAGACATAGAGCTCAAGAACCCTAACGCGAGTTCTTGAGCACCCGAAGTTCAATCCCACCGTATCTCTTCAATCTAGGTACAAATCGCTCTTCCTTTTGACATGAATCTCATTTGTTTATACTCCGCACCACTTTTCTGCTCATCTCCAAGTGTTTCTTGATCTAGATCTACTCTCATTGAACCCTGGTCTTTTCAGCTTCCTCGAGCTCGCAACAATGGGGAAAAAGACTACAGCAAGGGGATTGAAGAAACCTGCCGGCGGCGCATCTAGCTCCGCCGCGCCCACAACTCCAGCACCGGTGAACTGGACAAAGTCCACGGTGACAGAAGCCACTCTGCAAAAATATGTGGACTACGGCGAGCTCCCGCCCAAGGACGAGATCCAATGGCGCGCGGCCGGCGAGGAGATCCGTCCCAAGCCGAAGGAGAACGAAATTGTGGTACTCCTTGATCATGTGACCCGGGGGCTTCGTCCACCGGGTTCTCTATTTTTCCGCCGGGTCATGTCTTATTATGGCCTCACTCCTTTAGACATAGCACCCAATTCTGTTCTGAACATCAGCAACTATGTAGTCTTTTGCGAGGACTACCTCCAAGTTCCTCCCAGTTTAGCTTTATTCCTCGAAATCTTTTACTGCAACCCCCAGAACCGCAAGAACCAAGCCTTAGGGCCATACGGCGGGGTTTCCATCCAACGTAGGAAAGATGCCAGTACTTATTTCCCGGCTCTTCTCTTAGCCAGCCACCCGAAAGGATGGCATAACACATATTTTTACTGCAAGGACACCTCTCCTGCAAAGGATGCGGCTCGTTACCCGGCCTTCCGGAACTCTCCACTGAAGTACAACGCCAAGATGAATAGCCGGGCTACTGATGCTCCTGCCCGGCTTGAAGTTGAGGGCCTGATCGCCGGGCCAAAGCTGTGCTTGCCCACGGCTTGTTTGGAACTGACCTTGTCAAATGTTGGGTTGGTTGGTTTATCCAACCACTCTCAATCAGGACCCGGCTTTTCCATGAATATACTGGTGAGCCAACCGATGACCTGCGATACTCTGAGATGACTCTTACTGACGAGCAACTGGTGAAGAACGCCAAACAACTTCTTGGCGAGACCAAAGAGAAGATCGCAATGACCGGGCTTGCCCCGTTTAGTGCTAAGAACCTGCCCCCTTCAGTAATTTTTTAACCTTGCTCCTTTATTTCAAAACAACTAACCATTTGCCTATAATTCTTTAACTCTCTACTTTTTCCTTGAATAGGACCAAACATGGTGGTCTGTAGATTTTACCTCTATCTCCTCTTCTGACGATGAGGAAACAGAGACTGACAAGGATAATGAAGATGATGGTGAGCTTGACTCTATTGGCCGGCTCTTTATTGAACTGATTGACAATGACCCGGTTCAAACAAACCCTTCTACTGATAACTCGCCAACTTCTCTATCAGGACAAGATGACCCGGATGCTGTTGAAATGCCGGGTCAGCAAGCTGCTCAACCTCCTCCTGCTCAGGCTCCAAGTTCCAAAAGAACTCGTGCCGCAATTGCAAAGGTGCCACACTCTCGCTTCTATAATTATATGATGAACAAATCTCAACCTGAAGAGCAACCACAGGAACAAGAGGAAGAGGCCAACAAGAAGAGGAAGACCCGGTCTACCTCAACCTGTGATTCCCTTAGTGGAGGTATCCCCTACAACACTTCACTTCGTAAAGCTGTCTCCATGATTGGTGCCTCCAAATCCTCGTCTAGTTTTGCTGGCAAAATCCGGGTCTCTAAGTCCCAATCTTTGTCAGCTTCTTCAGATGAGAGCGTGGCACACCTGCCTGATGACATCCAGATCAACATTGGGTATGTTTTTTTCTTTTCTTGTGCGAATACTTCTTTCTTGAATCAGTTTTTCTCATAATTTGCATTATACAGTGCCAGGGCGACGCTATTGGAGCCGCCTCCCTCTTCTGACCCGGCCTTGAGCGAGCCTGTTGCTCAAGAGGCTACGACTCAAGGTCCAACTGTATCTGAGCCGGCAGCAATGGAAGTGGAGCCTCCAGCACCAACTCCTCCAAGCCCTGCTATCGGAACCAATAACCCGGTATCGCCAACCAAATCTGCTACCAGCTCCCCCAACACTGTCACCAAAGATACTGAGGAAGTGCAAGTGTTGGGATCACGCCAAGTTATCCAAGATGGACCCTCCACTACCATTGCCAAGGTTGTGGAACCAGAAGTGAAGACTGAAGCTGGAAGCCGTGGCAAAGACCCGGTTATTTATTCTGGATTACCGGCTTTGGATAGCCTGGAACTTCCTGCGTTGCTTTCTGAGTACTTTGCCCGGGTTTCACAGCACCGGGGTGTTGAAGATAACTTCATCTCCACCATCCAGAAACGCCATGAGGTAATTTCCCTTGCTTCTTTGAATATACTTATGCAGTAGCCCCCAAGCTCCAAGTTTATCACTTGTTGATGAGCTTGGTGCTTATTCTGAAATATCATAACCACAAAAAATACTTAACAACACTTTGTATGTAACTTCAAACTGTAGATGTTTTAAACGTCAAACTGTAGATATTTTAAACTTCAAACTGTAGCCCTCAAGTGCCGGGTTGCAAGCTTGCTGCAACCTGGGACTAAATGTTTACTTTGAATTTGTAGCTATAAAATTTCCACTGAGTAGCCCCTAAGTGCCGGGTTGTATGCCTGCAGCAACCTGGGACTAAATATCACCTTTCACTTTAAATTGTCACTTAGCAAAAATCTTCAACTGAGTAGCCCCTAAGTGCCGGTTGTATGCCTGCAGCAACTCGGGACTAAATTTTCACTTCCAATATTACCTCTTACTATTTGCAGCCCCCAAGTTCTAAATTGCATCTGTATCAGTAACTTGAGGTGCTAATAACTTTATTATTCTTATCTGTAACAGCAAAACGCCTCCCATGCTGCTGAAGAGATTAGCCGGCTCACTGAGCAACTTGCTAGTGAGACCCGGCTAAAGTCTGAAATGAAACAAAGCTCAAAGAACTGGAAGCCTCCCTATCCAACTCAACAGAAGAAAACTTATCTCTGAAGAAGGAAGTGGAGAAGCTTGAAGAAACTTGGAAGACCCGGCTGGAATCAGCCGAGAAAAAACTAGCTGAGGCAGAGAAAGCCCTCAAATCTTTCACTGACTTACTGGGTGATCTTGTCAAAGCAATCTGGGGTATGAATCTTTTATCTTTGCTCTTGCCTGAATCTGTATACTTTTTTATCATACTCATGAATACCTTGTTAAATATTTTTGCAGGAACCCGGAACCATCTCAACCTGGAAAATACTGAAACACAGATACGGAGTGTGATGGCCTTGGTGCAGCAGCTGTATTATGGAGCCGGGCGAGCAATTGCTGCAGCCCGTGGAACAGATGAGCCGCCCAAGTCACTAAGGAATTTTCTGAGCCACCTTTCCACCATTCCTGAATGGTTTTCACGCTGGAAGATTTCCTGCTGTCGCAAGGGTGCCATGCGCACTCTTGCCTTGGCCAAATCGCACTATCCTGATTGACCCGGCAAAACTTGCCAAGGATTTCCAGAGTTCAACTTGGATGGCACGAAATTTGATGACAAATCTTTTGCCCAGATTGACAAGATGATCCGGTATCCTGCCACAACAATTGCTGAAGGCCTCAGGCTGGACATCTTTCAACCCGGCTTTGACAAGAAAGCCCGGCAGGTCGCATCCCCAGAGCCGGAACCAGCAATTGTTGTTCCTCCAAAAGCATCTGAACAAGTGACTGCTCTGCTGTTACCGGGTCAGGGACACCAGCTATGCCTCCTCCCAGCCGCCCAAGCGTAGATGATAATATTGTTGGGTATAAGCTAACGCAATTTGCTGGAAATCCAAGCCAAGTATTGCAAGTGCTGGGGAAGGTTCGAGCAAGGCCAAGTCCAAGGAAGCCCCCAAGACTAGGAATCTACTCAAGTGGTGGCTGACCCGGCAGATGCTTCCAAGGGAAACCCGGCGGGCAAGCAGAAGAAACCACGAGTTCTGTTCCCGAGCCAGAGCCGGCCGCTACTCCTTCCACAGAACCAACAAGTGATGACCCGGCGAGGGCTCCTGCTACCACTGAACAATGAGCTTTGCTACTGCAGATTGATTTCTGCGAAAAAACAATGTCCTATTTGGCCCTTTGTGGCGTTTGCTGTAATAACTTTATGCCTGATACCATATTCTTTTGATGGTGTGCCTGTACACCTTGTGAATTTGCATGAGATGTAACAAAAATTCTATGTGTTAGCTCTGCAAAATTCAATGGTTTAGATGACCCTTTTGTTTATCTTTAACTATAAGCCGGCTTTCGCATGGATTCTCACTGTTGCATCTCACTCTGTAAAAACAGTGTCAGTTAAGTCCCCATGGGCATCATGACTGATTGAGTTACAGGAGAACAAACAGGCCATATAATCGCGAGTCACATCAAGCTTAAGTAAGATAGACAAGAAAATAATGGCTTAAAAATTAGCCGGGTTATGGGATTGCAGCTGTACCTTAAAGATAATCAGCCCCCATGACCAAAGTGGCATCATGGCCGGGTCATTAGGTTTGAAGCTGTGCTTTCATGAAGCAAGCAGCCCCTAAGACCAAAATATGCAATGGCGGGTCTCTTTTCTTTAGAGTTTCCGGCTCATTGTTCTTAATAAGATAATACAATGGCGGGTCTCCTCTTTCAGGAGTTTCCGGCTCATCGTTATGAATAATACAATGGCGGGTCTCCTCTTTCAGGAGTTTCCGGCTCATTGTTATGAATATGATGAATCTTGAACAGAAATAATAAAAACTGTAAAGTAAATGCATAAAAGAGGTGATTCTTTGGGCACATATATCTTTATTCATATATTAGATCAGCAAGCCGCCTCATTAAAAACCTTCCAGTCCCCTTAGGTACCCTGGTAAGGAAAAGAGTGCGTCTGAAACCTGCTGTCTTTTTACATCGTGTGTTACATCTTTGTGAACTCAATTCTAATACTAAGTGTAGTAAGGACGAAGCTGTGCTATGTTCCACGGCCTGGTCCTTTCCTCCAATGCTTTGGTGCTATGATCAGTATCGTTCAGCCAGTCACTTTTCTCTCTAGCATCAACCAAGTAATATGACCCGTTGTGCAATTTCCGGCTTATGATGAAAGGTCCTTCCCATGGAGGTGACAGCTTGTGCATCCCAGCTTGTGATTGTGTCAATCGCAAAACTAGGTCACCCTCTTGAAAAGTTCTCGTTCTGACCCGGCGTGCGTGATAGCGCCGCAAATCTTGCTGATAAATTGCTGACCTCTCCAGGACTCGTTCCCTTTCTTCTTCTAACAATCAACTGCATCTTGCCGGGTTTGCTCGTTCTCAACTTCAACATAAGCCGCCACACGCGGCGAGTCATGTATGATATCACTTGGTAAAACAGCTTCTGCTCCATAACCAGGAAAAACGGTGTTTGCTTGGTTGATCTATTTGGTGTGGTATTGATTCCCCACACAACTGATGGCAGTTCTTCTACCCAAGCTCCTGCTGCTCTCTTACATGGAACCCGGAGTCTTGGCTTCAAACCACGGAGCAATTCTTGGTTTGCTCTCTCTACTTGACCATTGGCTTGTGGATGAGAAACTGAAGCAACATCCAAGCGTATGCCCTTCTCAGCACAAAATATCTCTGTCTCGCCAAGGGACATGTTTGTCCCATTATCTGTGATGATACTATGTGGATAACCAAAACGATATATGATTCGCTCCAAGAATTTCACCACTGTGATTGCCTCGCAATTTGTGACTGGCATAACCTCAACCCACTTGGTAATTTATCTATGGCGACTAAGAGGTGTGTTTTCTTACATGGAGACATCTGAAAGGGACCCACCATATCAAGACCCCATACTGCAAAAGGCCATGTGATTGGTATGGTTCTCAACTCCTGAGCCGGCACATGAGCTTGCCTGGCATATCTTTGACATCCATCACATCTCTGGACCAAATACTCCGCGTCTGCCAGGGCGGTTAACCAGAAAAATCCGTGTCTGAAAGCTTTTGCTACCAAAGACCGGGTCGAAGCATGATGACCACAGTCTCCCTCATGTATTTCTCTGAGAATCTTCTGTCCCTCCTCAGGGGAAACGCAACGTTGAAACACCCCTGAAGGACTTCTCTTAAACAACTCTGTGCCAATGACCACATATGACTTGGCCCGGCGCACAATTTGCCGGGCTATGACTTCTTGCACTGGTAACTCGCCGCGCAGGAGATAAGCAATGTATGGCTCGGTCCACTCTGGTCTTTCATGCACATGAGCAACTAAATCTGAAACTTGATCCGGGCATCCCAGATCCTCTTCTGCTTCTATTTTGACTGATGGGTTCCATAGCTCATCCAAGAAAACATTTGGTGGAACCGGCTCTCTGCGTGAGCCGAGTCTCGACAAAGCATCTGCTGCCTCATTTTTCCTGCGATCGATGTGATCCACCTGATAGCCAGAAAAGAACCCGGCTACCTTGTCCACTTCTCTTCTGTAAGCCGCCATATTTGCATCTTTTCGGTCCCAAGTTCCAGACACCTGCTGGGAAACAAGGTCCGAGTCTCCAAAACAATGAATGCGCTTGATGTTCATCTCCTTTGCCATACGTAACCCGTGAAGTAGGGCCTCATACTCTGCCACATTGTTGGAGCAATCAAAGTGAATTTGCAAAACATACTTCAACTTTTCACCTCTTGGTGATGTGAGCACCACGCCGGCTCCTGATCCTTCAAGTTGCTTTGACCCGTCAAAATGCATGACCCAGTTTTTGGTGCTGGGTGCTTGCTGTGGCATGCTTAACTCTGTCCAATCATTAACAAAATCTACCAAGGCCTGAGACTTGATAGCAGTGCGTGGCTCATAACTAATGTGATAATCACCCATCTCTATCGCCCACTTGGCGACCCTTCCCGTTGCATCTGAATTTCTGATAATTTCTGCTAGTGGGATCGAACTAACAACTCTGAATGGATGCTCCAAAAAGTAATGCTTCAATTTCCGGGTCGCCATAAAGACACCAAAAACAAGTTTCTGCCAATGTGGATACCTTTGCTTGGTTTCTGAAAGCACTTCGCTAACATAGTAAACCGGCCTCTGGACCGGGTGTTCTTTTCCTTCCTCTTTTCTTTCTACTACCACCACGGCACTCACTGCACGTGGTCCTGCTGTGATGTACAGCAACAAAGGTTCCTTTGGAGCAGGAGCCGCCAAGATTGGCGCCTCTGCCAATGTTTTCTTCAACAACTCAAAAGCATCATCCGCTTCTTTGTCCCACACGAACTTGTCTGATTTTTTCAAGAGCCGGTAAAGTGGTATAGCTTTCTCTCCTAACCTCGAAATAAACCGGCTTAGGGCTGCAATGCATCCCGTAAGCTTCTGAACATCAGCCAGCTCCTCTGGCTTCTTCAAACTCTGTATGGCTTTGATTTTTGCCGGGTTAGCCTCGATTCCACGCTGTGACACAATGTAACCGAGCAGCATCCCCGCTGGAACTCCAAACACACACTTGGTGGGATTGAGCTTCATCTTATACTTCCTCAATTAGCAAAAGTTTCCCTCAGGTCATCAATGAGTGACCCGGCTTTCTCTGACTTGATTACTACATCATCAACATAAGCATGCACGTTGCGGCCAATCTGCTTCGCGAAACAATTCTGGATGCACCTCTGGTACGTGGCCCCTGCGTTCTTCAACCCAAAGGTCATATTTTTGTAACAGTACGCCCCAAAAGGGGTTATGAAAGCTGTCTTTTCCCAATCCTCCTCATTGAGCTTGATTTGATTGTAACCCGAATATGCATCCAAAAAGCACAAGAGCTCGCTGCCTGCAACTGCATCTATAATCTGATCAATACGAGGTAACGCAAAAGGATCTTTGGGACAAACCTTATTCAAACTGGTGTAGTCTATGCACATCCGCCATTCATTATTCTTCTTCAACACAAGTACCGGGTTAGCCAACCACTTGGGATGGAAAACCTCCATGATAAAGCCCGCAGCCAAGAGCCGGGCTACTTCTTTTCCCACAATCTTTCTTCTTTCCTCATTCAATCTGCGCAAACCCTGCTTGACAGGTTTTGCACCCGGGTTAACATGTAACTTGTGCTCAGCGAGTTCAGCAGGTACGCCAGGCATGTCACTAGGTGTCCATGCAAAAACGTCCCTGTTCTCACGGATGAACTCGATGAGCGCGCTTTCCTATTTGTCAGTTAAATTGGACCCCACGGCGAACTGCTTGGAAGAATCGCCGGGTGTGAAATCAACCATCTTAGTGTCTGGGCGGGTTTGAACTTTTCTTTCTCTTCAGCCGTGGTTCTCTGTAACACGGTTCTATCAGCCGGGTCTACTTGAGATGTGTAGTACCGCAGCTCCTCCTTTGCACATGCTCGTTCTGCCAAAGCTGCATCACCGTTGTCACACTCAGCCGCCATATCCCGGCTTCCATGAATAGTAATAACTCCATTGAGCTTGGGATTTTCAACTGTAGATACACGTAACAGGGCCTGGCCATGAATTTGGCAAAGGCCGGTCTTCCAAAGAGAGCATGATACGGGCTCTCCAACTTCACAACTTCAAAAGTAATTTTCTCCATACGAAACTTGTGCTTGGACTCACCAAACGCAACATCAAGTGTTATTTTTCCCTCCGGGCTATGTGACTTCCCCGGTACTATCCCATGAAATATGGTGTTGGTCGGCTGCAACTGTGACTTTTTGAGATTCATACGCAGGAACGTCTCGTAGTACAAGATGTTGATAGCACTGCCTCCATCCATCAAAACTTTGTTCAGAACGTAACCCGCCACCTGAGGTGCGACCACCAAGGCAAGGAGACCCGGTGATTCAATATTGGGCGGGTGATCCTCTCTACTCCATGTTACTGGAACTTCTGAGTACTTCAAATATTTTGGTACTGCTGATGAAACCATATTAACTGAACGCTGAATCAACTTTTTCTCTCTCTTTGATGTATGGAGCGTGTGAACATGATACCCGCCAAGACGCTTCGGGTTTTCCTGATAACCCCCTTGATTTTCTCTGTTCTGGTTGTTGTCAGGGTTGCCGGCTTCTGGATTAGCGTTGGGCGCAGGACCATTGGCCGGGTTACCTCCACGGCCGGGTCCTCCACCGTTTCCTGCACCACGCATTACCCTCTGAATTTCCATGTTCTTCCACTCTGCAGATCCACGCACTGCTCCAAGGAGTGATTGGCGGGTCTGCCATCTCGACTGTGACGCGGGCACGGCATCTTCATCGGATCAAAGTGACCCGGGGGACGCGGTGGCCCACGGTTGTTGTTACCTCCATTGTAGTTGTTCCCTCTGAAATTTCCATCTGTTCTGGGTCTCGCTGACCCGGTATTTGTGTTTGCGACTAGATCTGAATTGTCCTCTGCGTGTGGCCTCTTATGATAGTTGTTGTTGTTGTTGTTGTTGTTGTTGTTTCTTCCTCCATTGTTCACATTACCCTTTCCTTTATCTTCCTCAGTTTCATCCTTAGTTTTATCTGTGTAAGCATGCTTGTTGGCTGCGTCCAACACTTCTCCCATGGTTATATCATTTGCTCCTGGGCTGTTCCTCATGCGACTCATTTTCTGAACAACCGGGTCATATCTGCAATTTTCTCCAACGTCGACATCGCACTAGTTGGCAAAATATTTGTGGAAGAGTGGAGGATCTCTGTGATCCGGCGCATCCAGTTGCGTGCTGACTCGCCCTTCCTGTGTACACACCGATCCAGGTCCTCAATTGTGTATAACCTCTTGCACGTCCCATGGAAGTTCTTGATAAAAGCCGCCCTGAGCTGACTCCAGGAACTGATAGATTTCTCTGGTATAGTGTTGAACCATAGCTTCGCCGCACCTTCACTCATCATAAGATACATGAACTTAGCACAAATATTTTCAGATGCATTACGAATACTCATAGCCATCTCATAACTATTTATCCATGTCTCAGGATCTATGCTAGGATCATAATTTGAAATTTTACTAGGTTCTTTGAACTTATCTGGATATGGCTCTGATCTGATGGAATCGATGAGGCACTTGGGACCCGCCATCGTTGATGCTACTTCAACGTGTCCCCCTTGCTACTTGCTGATTGGATACTGAACCCGCCCGTGGGATTTCTCCGGCTCCCCGGCAGGTACCACGGCGGGTTGTACATTTGCTGCGCGCCTCGCCCTGGAGCTGTCAACTATGGCCTGAGCTCTTGATGCTGCTGGAGCCACCTGTCTCGGTTGTTGCTGTGGTACTTGATTCTGCTGACCCGCCAGGTTTTGCTGCCCTGCGGCTGCTAACCCGGCTGGCCTTGGTGACTCGCCATGACGACTCCTGGTGCGACGGCTGTGAAAAGTTGTTGAATGCAATGCGCTTTTCCGATGCGTGTAATTTGCTTGCTGGGCTACGGCCGTTCGTAGCATATCAATGGCACGTCTTGCTTCTATTTCTGCAGGTGAATCGCCCAATGGAATACGATCTAGTGCAACTGTAGCTGCATATACATTGTCAGCCGGGTTACTGTAATGACCCGCTGGCGTGTGAAATCTGGGTTGTGGTGGTGGCATGGCTTCAATATCTCTTCCGGCTCCTCCGGGTGGTACAACTGGTGACCCGGCTTGCGCTGGAGCTGGCGGGTTAGCCACCATCGGTCCGTAGCTTGAACTACAGGTGTTCCTCCAATCAACTGATCCTGCGGCGTCTGGAATAGATTAGCCGGGTTAATGTGACCACCACGACCAATCAAACTTTGTTGTCTCTGTTGCTGTTCTCTGGATCTATTTTCTAATGCTGTCGCCGCTTGCTGCAAAAACTCTTCCTGTTGATCCAATTGCCGCTGCAGCGCCGCTTGCTGATCAAAACGCCGTTGTAACGATGCCATCTGCTGCTCGTAATTGACGCGAGCCGGGTCTGTTGCCCTGACTTGCGCTGCTGCTGCTACTGGGGTTACAAGATTTGCTGTTGCCGCTGGAGCACTTGGCAGGTCACTAAGGAATCGCGGTGGGGGCGGGTTAGGCGTAGCTGATGTTCCTTGACCCGTCGCCCTGTTTGCCAAGAATCCAAACATGTTTCTGTGTGCCGCCGTATTTTCTGACTCGGCACTAACTGACGCACGCTCTCCATCTACCCCGACCTGCGGTTGCTCCTGATAACTGGTTCTCTAATCGCCAAACCCGGCGCCGCATGACCCGGCTGGGTTACTACCGCCAAAGCTGTTGTTGGGACTGGTTCTGTGTTGATTGCTGGAGCGGTTTAGACCGCAGCCCGGCGCACCGGACCCGGCTCTGACTCGTACTCTTCCTCTTCTACCTCGTATCCATAGCGATCCTCAAACAATTGCAAGATTAATTCTGTATCATCATTGATCTGGCCACGTGGAGCCCAAGCCTGCTCTTCTGACCCGGCTCCCTACGTGGCGTTCCCTGACTCGATCTCCGTCGTCCCAACTGATTCTTCTCCATCCGAGTGAACGGTGGTTCCTGCCTCAGATACAGAGTCAGAAAATTGCAGGGCGGGTTTCGATGTACCTATCATCTGTAACATCCTGAAATTTGGCCTTTCAAAAATTTTCTTTAAAAATTTATTCTTGAAATTTGGGATTTAATTATCCCATTATTTGGTTGCCCTTTTAAAAATTCTCGACCATTTACGAAACCTTGTCCAAGTTTGGGATCTTATGTTTTGAATTCTCTCCCACTTGGCAAACTTGTTGCTGGCTCATTTCACCCAAAAATATTATTTCTATATTTTCCTTTATTTTAATTACCAAAATTCCTGTAATGGGACTTTACAAAGAAAGTACCCTAAATATCTTTCCTAAAATTCTGCAAAAATTAGGGGATGACCCCTGGGCAATATATATCCCAAATATACAAAAACATTTGATACCTTGTTTACAAAATTTTGGAGTAACTCCCCACTTTAGTTTCTGCCTATTTTCTTCTTTCTTTTCAAAGTGCAAAGCAAATGTTCTCTTCCTTGTGATCCAAGACCCTAGACACAACCCATAGGAGTACACACACCTCAGGGAATTTTATGGAACCATTTCCATTTCATTTCCTTCATCAAAACCAAATTTTCCTCTTTTGACCAGTATGGTTTTTCCAAAATTTCCTATAGCCCAACTTTCGAATTGGACCAAACTTTAGTCAGCAAAGTTGCCACATTTTGCGTTTGCACACAAAGATCAAAACCCCACTTCATTTGGAGCAGGGAGCTGCGAGATATGGGTCGATGACCGTTTCTGGCGTGCTCTGCACAGTGGTGACCACTGTCACCACGGTCGAACACCTGGCCGAGCGGCGCCGCCGCGTTCCGCTCGTCGCCGTGCAGCCCCCCTTCGCCTCTCCCCGCGCCCAGCCAGGCCCCCCCGCCCTTCCTCGCTTCTCCTGCCTCCACGCGTCGCCGGGGACGCCGCCATCCACTAGCCTCGCCGCGGCTAGACGACGCGCCGCGCATCACAGTGGCTGCCGTGGCCGCGTGTCGGCAGCTCTCGCACGAGCAAACCGTCCCCCCCTCCCCTGTGTGTCCGTGGAGCTCCCCTCCACCCGCTGCCGCCGCCAGCTAGCTGACGCGCCGCTGCTACATCATCACCGCGCCGCCCGTCGACACGCCACGGCCGCCAGAACCTCCCCTCCGCCTGCGAGTGCCACGCCACCCCGAGCCTCTCCACGGGAGCGCCATCTTCGTCGTCCAGCTCATCCACTCCACACGCACGACGCCGCACCGACGCTACACCGACGACGCCGAGTCCGCTCCGCCACATCTCCGGGACACCGCATCCATGCCCGTGACGGCCACCACCTCCTCCCCTCGCTATAAGAAGGCTACCCCGGCAACCCAGAGCACCACACCACCTCCCTCGAGCTCTCAAGCCTCCCCCACCGCAGAATCAGAACCCGTAGATCTCCGGAGCGCCGGATTTGAGCTCGCCACCGCCGCAAGGAATCCGCTCGATTTCTACCCCGTAGTATCTCCCTAGTTCAATTCCTCACACCCACAGTTAAATGGTCAGAAAAATATGAAACCAATTTTGAATTGCAATATCTCTCTGAAAAATGGTCAGAAAAATATGAAACCAATTTTGTTGGCTTTGTTTGAATTTTCTCTTTCAAATGAAACCAGAAAAGAATTATTTGGAATTTATTTTTTGGGCATTTATTTAAATGACCTAGGAGGGATTTTTGATGCATGTTCGTCTTGTTTCAATAGATTCAAACCTCTCCGACGGAGTAGGAGTTGATCCCAAACCCGAAGGCAAGCCACCAACCCAATTTCAAACTTGGTCGAACTTAGGAAATATGTTGACTATTGAATTAATACCTGTTGCACCTCACATGCCATATTGCATTTTAAGTTATTGCACTACCTTATAGCTGCTTATCTGTGCATCACTCCCGTTCCCTAGACAATGGCTGGAGGAACCGCCTCAGTCGAAGGAATGGGGGAAATATTACAACTGTGCGTCTCGCGCTTGCGGGGCTTTGTTTGCTTTTTCCTCTTCGCCGAGGTGAGGAGCGGACGAATGTCGTCTTATGATCCTCGGAGTTGGGGGCATTTGCCAAAAGAGTTATTTGCTTCTTGTCCCTCCGTCAAACGTGGTTGGCGTAAGCCACCTGGACTGCGACGCTTGGGACGCTGACTTTCCATTTGGTTCTTTTTGCCGAGATTGCTGACACCACGTCGGGATAACCCTCGAGTGGAATGGATGCTCTCTCATTCTTATGAGTGCTTTTCGGTTCATTCTTTACGGTGACCACCGGCTGGAGGAACCGCCACGGTTATCCGTTTGAAACACTATGTTATTTATTCTGTGAACACTAACCCCTGGTGACACCGGCCGGAGGAACCGCCATAGTCACCGGGTATTATTATTGTTATGTTACCTGCAAGTGATATGTTTATTCTGTGCTATTATTGTTATGTGGTTACCTTGTGTTACTTTGTTAATGTTGATGTCTGTAATCAAACAAAATGACTAAGAAGATAATCACCTCCCTCGACTAGATTGAGTCACGTAGTGCCACTCACCAAACACAACCAGCACAACCATGCGTCGTCCGTGTGGGCGGACCATGGCCGGGTATTTTATCAGCCTCCTTTGATGCCACCTCTTTGGCAAGTCTAGTCGGTTACCATAGTTGGTCGGGGCTAGGCTTGCGAAGGTTCCGGAGCTAGGCGTCGCTCATGGGTTGGGGACGTGCCGGATTCACTTCTGCATAAGGCATAGAGTTATGTCGGTGGCTATACAGGGAGTGTCTTGGTAGAGTAAACGTCTGTGGAAGTATGGGTTTGTGCTGCCGCCACGGTTGGTTCTAGTACTTCGGTACCGGCGGTACAAGCCTAGACTTCAGCGTGTGGATAAAAGTTGCAACCTCTCGAGAGTGTAAATCTGGATGTCTAGCCTTGTCCCTGGGTTATGGGACGATGTTTGGGTCAAGTCACACTATGAGTCAGTCCAGTCGAACTTGGAGAAATAATTTAAGTTGAGACCAACGAACACAGGAACTGTTGGGAGTCAAGCCAGAGTTGGCTAAGGACTCGGGAAGTTGTGAATTAAGCCAGAGTTGGCTAGAGGCTTGGTAGCCTAGTTGTGGCTACGAGTTGTTGAGTGAGAAACGTGATCTCACTTGATGACCTAAAATGTCCCTACCAAGGTAAGTAGGTAAGTTTTGTCCAACCGTTAAGCTTGGACTCTCCCTCGCACCGAACTCCTGCCATGATACTTTCTGAACTATGCCATGCCATATAGATAGACTTTGTTTGTTTTTGGGCTGATGTCTTGCGAGTACATTCCATGTACTCACCTGGCTTTTCATGTGGCCAGACCCTGCTGCACCCGTCGCTGAGTACCCGCTGTACGAGAACTAGGAACCCGTATTCCAGGCAGGACCCTGTGGAATAAGGCCGCTCTCGCCACGCTACTATCTTCGCTTCCGCTACGACTTCCGCTAGAGGCTCGATGTTAGAAAAATAATGTACATACTGTTGTGTGCGCCTGTTGCGCAAGAGCTGGAGCCTCACCCGTGTTGTAACCTTGTATTTGTTCGAACTCGAAGCCTTGTGAATATATTTGGTTTTGCCTTTGTTTATCAAGCTGTCATATATCCAGTGTTTCTGGGACTGGTATATGGGGTAACTCGATCATCTGGATCGGGGTGCCACAGAGCTTGGTATCAGAGCCTAACTGCCTGTAGGATACCCTAGTTCTTGGACGACGTAGAATAAAACTTGTTGTGTTGACAACTTTTTCCGATGTTTCTCTGTCTGTTTGTGCTTTAAAACTTAACACTCACTTTATTTGAATTCTGTCTCTGTCACAGATGGCAGAGTTGCTCGCCGAGACTACCGCCGTGCACGTTCCCGGTTTTCCGCAGTTTCTTCGGGAGATCTGGGACCACCTCTACCCAGGCGCACCTCCCCCGACCTACCACGTGTACCACAACCGTCTCGACAGGGTCACCTCGGAGTTCACCGCCACCGTCCGCTTGCGCCCGGAGCCCGTGTCCGCAGGGATCGAGCACGCCCTCACCTCCGGTGTCTCTGCTCAGGCGTCTCGAGCCATACAGGAGGCTGCAGGAGACGCCATCCTCTTCCTTCGCACCTTCGATCCCGTCATGAAGCAGTGCACCCGTTACGCCTACTTCCCGAGGTTAGCTTTAGACAACGGGGACATCCTCTTTCCCAACCCAGGAGACCCCAGCTCACCCTCTCCGCCATTCTTCAGTACACCACCCTCCTCCACCAGTACCTCCACGCCACTCTTCTCCAGCTTGCCTCGCTTCGCGCCAACGTGGCCTTGGCCGAAATGACGCGAGCCTCTGGAGCTGGTACGTCCCGCCACCCACCTCGTCTCCCCACCTTTAGGCAGAGTTCCCTCGAGCAGCTTAGGAGGGGGATTGCCCGCTCTCCCCGTCTCCCACTCCGACGCCACCTTCCCGCACTCGTAGCAGCGCCGCTCACTACTACGCACGCTTCACTCCCGTTCGGTCTCAGCGTCGTCGCGTCCAGGCGGCCGAGCCGCAGAGTTACTCCGGAGACTCCCGCGACCACCGCTTCACCCGACTACAGCCCCGCGGAGGAGCCCCTCGACACCGCCACGCCAGCGACACCTCTCGAGATGGAGTTCTAGACGCTCGGAGACGCATCGCTTAGTGTATCATACCTTCCGATGTATCGCGTGCTTGAATAATGTAGTGGTAGGGTTGTATCCTGCATCTGTACCGAGTGCTTTGTATCTCGCATCTTGTATCATGTATCCTGTACGGTAGCTTGTACCTTTACCTTGCATCTTTTGTAAAATAGCGAGTGCTTGAATCTTGTAACCCCCATCCATTGTATAACATCATGCTTGTGTTTCTTTTGCAAACTGTGTTTCCATTTGGTTTTTCCGAGGATGTTACACCTTCCCCATATGGATGCTCATGATACGCGCCATTACATTCAGCAGTTCAGGATGAGGCCCAATAGCGGTGCAAGTGGCAGCCAAGAAACCCCGGTTCGTCGTTCCGCACGACAAGCGGGCGAGGATCCCGCGCCCCCGCAACCACCTCCTCCTCCACCAAATCAGGAACCAAGCCCAAGTCAGTTTATGATGATGATGGATGAACGCCACAACCAGCATCTGACACAGATTATGAGAGAGTTTGGCACGTACATGCAAGCCCGTAATGCTCCACCCCCAGGCCGCTCAAAGCTGCAAGACTTCCAGCGCACACAACCGCCCAAGTTCGCGTATGCTGATGACCCACTTGAGGCTGATGATTGGCTCCGCGCTATGGGAAAGAAACTGGAACTCGCTCGCGTGGACGAGCAAGACCAGGTGCCCTTCGCTACCCACTACCTTGAAGGCCCTGCCAGCGTTTGGTGGGACAACCAAAAGGACGCCAGAGGCGATGGACCCCCTGTCACTTGGGCAGAATTTCAGGAAGCATTCCGCAGGGCCTACATCCCCTCAAGCCTCATAAAAATGAAACAGCAGGAATTTCTGGCACTTACTCAAGGCAGCAAGTCCATCAGCGAATATCTGACCAAGTTCAACAACCTTGCTCGCTATGCACCTGAGGACATCAACACAGAAGAAAAGAAGAAAGACAGGTTCCTTCATGGGATGCATCAGACCATAAAAACTCAGCTCAGTGTTCTGCAGTTTCCAGATTTCCAGTCCATGATCAACACGGCACTGATTTCAGAGAAGGAGCACCGCTCAATTTATGACTCCCACAAGCGGAAGTTCGAGCCCCGTAAGAACCAGCATGAAGGAGGTTCTTCAAAACCACACCCATGGCAGCCCAACAACCGGATCTCAACACCTCAGAACACCTGGAATCAACCCAGGAAGGATGGCTACCCCCGGGAAGGATTCTACCACAAGCGCCCACTCGTGGATGATTGTAAGAGGGAGAACTCATGCTTCAAGTGCGGCAAGACCGGACACTACATCAAGGATTGCCCCAACGGCAACAATAACAACTCCGGCAACAACCACCCTGCCAGTGCGATCAAGCCACCTCAAGTTGCCCGTGTCCACCACATGTCAGCAGAGGAAGCATATGAAGCTTCAGACGTAGTGCTTGGTACGTGTACTATCAACACTAAACCCGCGCTGATTTTATTCGATTCTGGAGCTTCCCACTCTTTCATCTCGAAGGATTTTGTTGCCAAACACCGCTTTTCCGTTTCCCCTTTGGGCCATCTTTTGGTGATACAAACCCCCGCCTCTGAGATGAAAACAAACACCATGTGTCAAGATCTGACAATCAGCATCAATCAAGTGAAATTTCCCGCTCAGCTCAGCACTCTCAATGTGCCCGGCCTCGACGCCATCCTGGGTATGGATTGGTTAGTTCAGCATGCAGCTCAGATCGACTGTGCAACCAGGGCAGTTACTCTCACCAACCCGGAAGGCATACGAACCACTTATGTGCCAAATAAGCCTCACCAGATAAATGCGAAGATGTTTCTTGCTCAAGCCCCGGAGATAGGGGAAGTGTACGTTCAGTGAATACCCGGATGTTTTTCCAGATGAATTACCCGGAATGCCCCCTGATCGTGATATTGAATTTGCTATTGAAGTAATACCGGGAACAAACCCAATATTCAAGAAACACTACCGTATGACAAGTCCCGAGCTAGTGGAACTGAAGAAACAGCTTGACGAATTGATTCAGAAAAAGTTCATCCGCCCAAGCATTTCACCTTGGGGATCACCGGTTTTGTTTGCAAAGAAGAGCGATGGTACCCTCCGATTATGTATTGACTATCGTGCTCTCAACGATGTCACCATCAAGAACAAGTACCCACTCCCGAGAATCAATGATTTATTCGACCAACTACGTGGTGCCCGAGTATTCTCCAAGATTGATCTCCGCACGGGATACTATCAGCTGAAGATTCGAGAAAGTGATATACCCAAGACCGCCTTTACTACCAGATATGGACTATATGAATGCACAGTTATGTCCTTCGGCCTGACCAATGCTCCAGCCTACTTCATGGGCATGATGAACAAGGTATTCATGGAGTATCTCGACAAGTTTGTTGTGGTGTTTATCGACGACATCCTCATCTACTCCAAAAATGAGGAGGAGCACGCCGAACACCTCAGATTGGTTCTCGGAAGATTACGTAGCAACAACTTTATGCCAAGTACAGCAAATGCCAGTTCTGGTTAAAGGAGGTGGAATTCCTAGGACATGTATTATCTGGAGCCGGTGTGGCTGTAAACCCCAACAAGATCTCCGATGTGTTAAACTGGAAGACTCCCACCAATGTGTCAGAAATCAGGAGCTTCCTAGGGTTGGCAGGTTACTACCGAAGATTTATTGAGAACTTTTCCAAGATAGCCAAGCCCATGACGGAATTATTGAAGAAGAACCGCAAGTATGCCTGGACAGACGAGTGTGAAGAAAGCTTCAACGAGTTGAAGACTCGGTTAACCACCGCCCCAATTCTGGTGTTGCCCGATGATACCAAGGATTTTACCGTATACTGTGATGCCTGCAGAAATGGGCTAGGAGCCGTGCTCATGCAGAAGGAAAAGTCATCGCCTATGTGTCAAGACAACTCAAGACCCATGAGCTCAACTATCCCACCCACGACTTGGAGTTAGCCGCTGTCATACTCGCCCTGAAGACTTGGCGACATCACCTTATTGGTCGAAGATGCGAGATCTACACTGATCACAAAAGCTTGAAGTACATCTTCACCCAGCCTGATCTCAACCTAAGGCAAAGGAGATGGCTAGAGGTGATCAAGGACTACGACCTCGAAATTCATTACCATCCAGGGAAGGCCAACGTGGTAGCAGATGCCCTGAGCAGGAAGCCCCCTAAAATCCGACCAAGCTTAGAGAAGGAGTTCGCAAAACTAAACTTGTGTGTGGGAAGTAAGGCCTACCTAAGCACCTTGGAGGTGAAACCAGACCTGGAGGAAGAAATAAGGACTGAGCAGGCCAACGACCCCGGCCTAAGCAAGATCAAGGCCAAGATACCGCTAGGCCAGGCCAAGGAATTTTCCCTGGACAGCCAAGGAGTACTCCGCTTCAGTACCCGCCTTTGTGTGCCCTACAAGGCCACGCTAATACAGCAGATCTCAAGGACCACGAGTCTGCCTATTCCATTCACCCGGGAAGCACCAAGATGTACCAAGAGTTGAAACAAACATTCTGGTGGTCCGGTATGAAGAAGGATATCGCCTACTATGTCGCATGCTGTAACGTATGCAACCTGGTAAAGGCCGAGCATCAAAAACCCGCTGGGTACCTCCAACCCCTTAAGATACCTGAGTGGAAATGGGACAACATAAGTATGGATTTCATTGTCAACTTCCAAATCCAGCCGAGGGAATGATTCCATCTGGGTCATTGTCGACCGTTTGACGAAGGTATCTCACTTTATCCCCGTCAAGACCACATACCGCTCGGACCAACTGGCACAACTCTATGTAAACAAGATTGTCAAACTCCATGGAGTCCCGAAGACCATTGTGTCGGATAGGGGTACCCAATTTACCTCCAAATTTTGGACGAGCCTGCATCATGCCATGGGGACAAAGTTATCCTTCAGCACAGCCTACCACCCCCAGACAGACGGTCAAACCGAGCGAGTCAATCAAATATTAGAAGACATGCTCCGCTCGTGTGTGCTCGCCTACGGAGCAGGTTGGGAGGATAGCTTACCGTATGCAGAGTTCTCATACAACAACAGCTACCAAGGCAGCCTAAAAATGTCACCCTTTGAAGCACTGTATGGTAGGAAATGCCGAACCCCACTCAACTGGTCCGAAGTTGGAGACCGCAAGATCTTTAGGCCCGATGATTTGTTGGAGGCAGAAAAGCAAGTACGACTGATTCGAGACCGGCTCAAGGCAGCACAGTCCCGCCAGAAAAGTTATTACGACCGCAAACACCGTCAAATCCAGTTCGAAGAAAATGACTATGTCTATGATCCTAGCCAGGAAAGGGACAGTGGCCTACCAGCTGGAGCTGCCAGAGGAACTAGATGGGGTACATGATGTCTTCCACGTGTCTCAGCTACGGAAGTGTATCTCACCGCCAACCAAGCAGGCTGATTTTAAGGATTTGAAGCTGAGCAGCGAACTGACTTACGAGGAACACCCCGTCAGAATCTTGGATGAGTCAGAACGCCGTACTCGCAGCAGGGTCACAAAGTTCTACAAAGTACAATGGGACAAGCACACGGAGGATGAAGCTACATGGGAAGAGAGGATTTGCTAAGGGCAGAATACCCGTATCTATTCAGCGAGCAACATGAATCTCGAGGACGAGATTCATCTTAAGGGGGGAAGGTCTGTAACATCCTGAAATTTGGCCTTTCAAAAATTTTCTTTAAAAATTTATTCTTGAAATTTGGGATTTAATTATCCCTTGATTTGGTTGCCCTTTTAAAAATTCTCGACCATTTACGAAACCTTGTCCAAGTTTGGGATCTTATGTTTTGAATTCTCTCCCACTTGGCAAACTTGTTGCTGGCTCATTTCACCCAAAAATATTATTTCTATATTTTCCGTTATTTTAATTACCAAAATTCCTGTAATGGGACTTTACAAAGAAAGTACCCTAAATATCTTTCCTAAAATTCTGCAAAAATTAGGGGATGACCCCTGGGCAATATATAGCCCAAATATACAAAAACATTTGATACCTTGTTTACAAAATTTTGGAGTAACTCCCCACTTTAGTTTCTGCCTATTTTCTTCTTTATTTTCAAAGTGCAAAGAAAATGTTCTCTTCCTTGTGATCCAAGACCCTAGACACAACCCATAGGAGTACACACACCTCAGGGAATTTTATGGAACCATTTCCATTTCATTTCCTTCATCAAAACCAAATTTCCTCTTTTGACCAGTATGGTTTTTCCAAAATTTCCTATAGCCCAACTTTCGAATTGGACCAAACTTTAGTCAGCAAAGTTGCCACATTTTGCGTTTGGCACACAAAGATCAAAACCCCACTTCATTTGGAGCAGGGAGCTGCGAGATATGGGTCGATGACCGTTTCTGGCGTGCTCTGCACAGTGGTGACCACTGTCACCACGGTCGAACACCTGGCCGAGCGGCGCCGCCGCGTTCCGCTCGTCGCCGTGCAGCCCCCCTTCGCCTCTCCCCGCGCCCAGCCAGGCCCCCCCGCCCTTCCTCGCTTCTCCTGCCTCCACGCGTCGCCGGGGACGCCGCCATCCACTAGCCTCGCCGCGGCTAGACGACGCGCCGCGCAGCACAGTGGCTGCCGTGGCCGCGTGTCGGTAGCTCTCGCACGAGCAAACCGTCCCCCCCCCCTGTGTGTCCGTGGAGCCCCCTCCACCCGCTGCCGCCGCCAGCTAGCCGACGCGCCGCTGCTACATCATCACCGCGCTGCCCGTCGACACGCCACGGCCGCCAGAACCTCCCCTCCGCCTGCGAGTGCCACGCCACCCCGAGCCTCTCCACGGGAGCGCCATCTTCGTCGTCCAGCTCATCCACTCCACACGCACGACGCCGCACCGACGCTACACCGACGACGCCGAGTCCGCTCCGCCACATCTCCGGGACACCGCATCCATGCCCGTGACGGCCACCACCTCCTCCCCTCGCTATAAGAAGGCTACCCCGGCAACCCAGAGCACCACACCACCTCCCTCGAGCTCTCAAGCCTCCCCCACCGCAGAATCAGAACCCGTAGATCACCGGAGCGCCGGATTTGAGCTCGCCACCGCCGCAAGGAATCCGCTCGATTTCTACCCCGTAGTATCTCCCTAGTTCAATTCCTCACACCCACAGTCTCTCTAGACCATGGCGAACCTCCAGCAGCCCTCGCCGGAGTAGAAGGTGGCCGGAGTCGTCGGGTTCATCATCGACACATCGCTGCCGCCGCGGCCGTGGAAGCTCCGTCCACACTAGGCCTCCCCAGCATCGACAAGTACGCCGACGAGCTTCGCCAAGCCTCCCCGAGCCGCCCAGCACCCTCTCCCTCGCCTCCCCTGCCCCCTAGCCGCCGGGAAACCTCGCCGGTGAGTTCGCTGGCGGTGAACAGTGCCGTTTTCTATTTTCCAGAGAATAACGGTTCGAGCACAGTAACTTTGGGTCCCACTGTCAGGATTTTAAACATTTCCGAACCGTTTTCTGTTTTGTTTTTCTGTTTTATTTTTCTGTTGGAAAATGGCAGAAATTAAACCAAACTTTGAATTGCAATATCTCTCTGAAAAATGGTCAGAAAAATATGAAACCAATTTTGTTGGCTTTGTTTGAATTTTCTCTTTCAAATGAAACCAGAAAAGAATTATTTGGAATTTATTTTTTGGGCATTTATTTAAATGACCTAGGAGGGATTTTTGATGCATGTTCGTCTTGTTTCAATAGTTTCAAACCTCTCCGACGGAGTAGGAGTTGATCCCGAACCCGAAGGCAAGCCACCAACCCAATTTCAAACTTGGTCGAACTTAGGAAATATGTTGACTATTGAATTAATACCTGTTGCACCTCACATGCCATATTGCATTTTAAGTTATTGCACTACCTTATAGCTGCTTATCTGTGCATCACTCCCGTTCCCTAGACAATGGCCGGAGGAACCGCCTCAGTCGAAGGAATGGGGGAAATATTACAACTGTGCGTCTCGCGCTTGCGGGGCTTTGTTTGCTTTTTCCTCTTCGCCGAGGTGAGGAGCGGACGAATGTCGTCTTATGATCCTCGGAGTTGGGGGCATTTGCCAAAAGAGTTATTTGCTTCTTGTCCCTCCGTCAAACGTGGTTGGCGTAAGCCACCTGGACTGCGACGCTTGGGACGCTGACTTTCCATTTGGTTCTTTTTGCCGAGATTGCTGGCACCACGTCGGGATAACCCTCGAGTGGAATGGATGCTCTCTCATTCTTATGAGTGCTTTTCGGTTCATTCTTTACGGTGACCACCGGCTGGAGGAACCGCCACGGTTATCCGTTTGAAACACTATGTTATTTATTCTGTGAACACTAACCCCTGGTGACACCGGCCGGAGGAACCGCCATAGTCACCGGGTATTATTATTGTTATGTTACCTGCAAGTGATATGTTTATTCTGTGTTGTTATTGTTATGTGGTTACCTTGTGTTACTTCGTTAATGTTGATGTCTGTAATCAAACAAAATGACTAAGAAGATAATCACCTCCCTCGACTAGATTGAGTCACATAGTGCCACTCACCAAACACAACCAGCACAACCATGCGTCGTCGTGTGGGCGGACCATGGCCGGGTATTTTATCAGCCTCCTTTGATGCCACCTCTTTGGCAAGTCTAGTCGGTTACCATAGTTGGTCGGGGCTAGGCTTGCGAAGGTTCCGGAGCTAGGCGTCGCTCATGGGTTGGGGACGTGCCGGATTCACTTCTGCATAAGGCATAGAGTTATGTCGGTGGCTATACAGGGAGTGTCTTGGTAGAGTAAACGTCTGTGGAAGTATGGGTTTGTGCTGCCGCCACGGTTGGTTCTAGTACTTCGGTACCGGCGGTACAAGCCTAGACTTCAGCGTGTGGATAAAAGTTGCAACCTCTCGAGAGTGTAAATCTGGATGTCTAGCCTTGTCCCTGGGTTATGGGACGATGTTTGGGTCAAGTCACACTATGAGTCAGTCCAGTCGAACTTGGAGAAATAATTTAAGTTGAGACCAACGAACACAGGAACTGTTGGGAGTCAAGCCAGAGTGGCTAAGGACTCGGGAAGTTGTGAATTAAGCCAGAGTTGGCTAGAGGCTTGGTAGCCTAGTTGTGGCTACGAGTTGTTGAGTGAGAAACGTGATCTCACTTGATGACCTAAAATGTCCCTACCAAGGTAAGTAGGTAAGTTTTGTCCAACCGTTAAGCTTGGACTCTCCCTCGCACCCGAACTCCTGCCATGATACTTTCTGAACTATGCCATGCCATATAGATAGACTTTGTTTGTTTTTGGGCTGATGTCTTGCGAGTACATTCCATGTACTCACCTGGCTTTTCATGTGGCCAGACCCTGCTGCACCCGTCGCTGAGTACCCGCTGTACGAGAACTAGGAACCCGTATTCAGGCAGGACCCTGTGGAATAAGGCCGCTCTCGCCACGCTACTATCTTCGCTTCCGCTACGACTTCCGCTAGAGGCTCGATGTTAGAAAAATAATGTACATACTGTTGTGTGCGCCGTTGCGCAAGAGCTGGAGCCTCACCCGTGTTGTAACCTTGTATTTGTTCGAACTCGAAGCCTTGTGAATATATTTGGTTTTGCCTTTGTTTATCAAGCTGTCATATATCCAGTGTTTCTGGGACTGGTATATGGGGTAACTCGATCATCTGGATCGGGGTGCCACATCATCCCCACGAAGACGTTGATCCGCCCGATCGGAACGACTGAGCCGGTCTCCAATGAATCTGAGTCCAGGCTCCACCCGGAATCGTCCACGACGTGCTCTCCTTGTAGATTGATGATGACCCGGCCAATGGCCAGGTTCTGCATGCCTCGCAGAGCTTCTCCCGTGATGATAACGCTTGCCCCACGGTGGGCGCCAACTGTCGTGGTTTTGTCACGGCAGATGTTACCAGGTGGTAACTTGAGATTGGAGGCAAGGCGATCATAGCGTTCGGGAGATTGTTTAGCTCACTAGGGAAAAAGTATGTATCTTGGTTCAGCCTCTCCATAGGAGATAAAGACCTACTTCCAGCCTGGTGTTTCTCTATTCTTATATCGATCTCGATCACCCGGCGGATAACAACACCGGCGGGTTCTGAGTCTAGGTTACAAGGGTTTTCGCTATAAGCTTGTCTGTATGTTCTCTCTCTCTAAAGTTCGTCCTGTTCTATGTCCCAGGAACCGGTTTATATAGACATCCGGGTCTCCTGGTCGATTACAAGGTAAGGCCGGGTCACGCCCGTACTCGGAGTCCTAACCAAAGTCTAGCTCAACTATCTTGACCTCCAAGTCTCGCATACCGCCTCCGGGTCTTCTAGAACCTTCCTTGTTTACAACGGGTTACTGACAAACTCCTCGGTCCGTCAATGTAGCCCGGCCCAAAATGAACTGGGGGGCCTCGCCAGTCTTTCCTCCTGGAGGGTCGTAGCTTCCCTGTCCTTGGGCCTACCGGGTTATCTTTCCCCCAACACTCGACATCAACTTCCTCCAAGAAGGCGTCATTTATGAAGATCCGCAAATGACCAAGAAGGTGGCGTTGACCAGTGACGGGACTCGATCCATCACTATCGGCGCCCGCCTCACCGACAAATAGGAAAGCGCGCTCGTCGCCTTCCTTCGGGAAAACTCTGACGTCTTCGCATGGGAAGCGTCAGGGCTACCCGGCGTACCAAGGGAGGTGATCGAGCACAAACTGGCGGTCAGCAAAGACGCTCGCCCGATAAAACAAGTTCTACGCAGGCAAAGCAAGGAAAAACTAGAGTTCATCGTGTCCGAGGTTGACAAACTGGAAGAAGTTGGCGTCATCAGGAAGGTGCCCCACCCAACTTGGGTGGCCAACCCTGTGGTGGTGCCAAAGCCCATGACCTTCAAGTGGCGGCTCTGCATCGACTTCACCGACTTGAACAAGGCCTGCCCCAAGGATCCTTTCCCACTACCCCGGATTGATCTCATCGTGGATTCAACCGCCGGGTGCGAGCTCCTGTGCTTCCTGGATGCTTTCTCCGGGTACCACCAGATCATGATGGCAGTGGAGGATCAGGAGAAGACGGCCTTCATCACACCCAAGGGCTGCTACTGCTACACCCGGATGCCTTTGGCCTCCGGAACGCCGGCGCAACCTTTCAGCGCGCCATGCAAGCATGTCTTGGGTCCCAGCTGGGCCGCAACGTGGAGGCATACATCGACGACATCGTGGTCAAGACTCGGTACAAGGACTCCCTCATTCAAGATCTGCACGAGACCTTCAACAACCTTCGTCGGGTCAACTTCAAGCTTAACCCCGACAAGTGCGTGTTTGGGGTCCCGTCCGGCAAGCTACTGGGGTTCTTAATCTCCCACCGGGGGACTGAGGCCAATCCCGACAAGATCAAGGCCATCGAGCGCATGGAGGCGCCGCGGCGAGTCAAGGACGTGCAACGCCTCAACGGGTGCATCACCTCACTCGGGCGCTTCATCTCAAGACTTGGAGAACGAGCCCTGCCCTTCTTCAAGTTACTCAAGAAGACGGGTCCCGTGAAATGGACCCCGGAGGCTGAAGAAGCTCTTCAGTCCCTCAAGTGCTACCTCGCCTCGCCTCCCGTCCTTGTGGCACCAGCAGAAAAGGAGCCCCTACTACTGTACATCGCTGCCACCAATCAGGTGATCAGCGCGGTTCTTGTGGTAGAGCGTGACGCTCCTCCGGACAAGGTCAGCGGCAAGCGTCCCGGAAACATCCTCCCGGGGCAACCAAGCAAGAAGAAGCAGCCAGGTGGCAAAGGGCCGGAAGGCCCTGAGCCTGGCATGCCCACCGACGCCGTCATCGACGTCGCAGAAGAAGCATCACTGGGGCTGACGCGCTCCCTCTCGAAGCAGCTGAGCCCGTCAAGGACTCGGTGACCCGCAAGATACACACCCGGTCTACTTCATCAGTTCGGTGCTACGCGATGCCCGGGAGCGGTACCCCATGATGCAGAAGCTGTTGCTGGCAATCCTCATCGCCTCTCGCAAGATGAGGCCCTACTTCGAAAGCCACCCTATCACCGTGGTTTCCAAGTACCCCTTGAGGAGTCCGCTGGAGAATCCCCTCGCCACCGGACGAGTCTCTTGGTGGGCCATGGAGCTTCAAGGTTTCGGCCTCAAGTTCGAGCACACGAACAACATCAAGAGTCAAGCGCTGGCTGATTTCACGGCGGAGTGGACTGAGACAGCGTTCGACGACCCGGTGGAGGAATCCAGCCTTCCGGGAAAGAAGATCCCGACGCTTGGACCATGAACTTCGACGGCTCCTACACCAAGGGCCAAGGAGGCGCCGGAGTCGTTTTGATCTCCCCCACAGGAGATCGTCTGAAGTACGTCGTCCAGATGCAGTACAAGGAGAATATCTCGAACAACACGACGGAGTACGAGGGCCTGCTTGCGGGACTTCGTGCTGCCGTTGGCCTCGGCATCACCAAGCTCATCGTCAAGGGTGACTCTCAGCTAGTCATCAAACAAGTGAACAAGGAGTACGCTTGCCCGCAGATGGCACCGTACGTCGAGGAGGTGTGGAAGCTTCAGCGGCGCTTCAACAGCTTCCGGGCCGTGTACGTCCCTAGGGATGACAACACGACCGCGGACGAGCTGTCACAGATGGCTTCCAAGCGAGAACCAGTACCTCCCGGGATATACATTGAGGTGCTCCGGCAACCCTCTGTGTCTCCCGAGAGGCTCAAGACAAGGTCTACATCGACACTGGGGGCTGGTGACCCGTCTACTTCGACAACCCGGGAAACCAGCCCAGAAGGCGCGCAAGACCCGGCAGGACCGAGACCAAGGGAAGCTATGCTTCTCCTTGGTCAAATGGTGTTGCCGGTGGAGAGAACCCACCCACCCTGGGCCCTGGACATCGTCAAGTACATGACGGAGCATGCTCTGCCGGAGGATGATCACGAGGCCGAGCGGGTGGCTCGTCAAGCCAAGCTCTACGTCCTGATCGACGGCGAGCTCTACCGGCGACGCGACAACGGAGTCAGGCTCCGCTGCATACCACAAGAACAAGGCCAAGTACTTCTACGAGACATCCACGAGGGCACATGTTCAAGTCATGTTGCATCAAGATCATTGGCGGGGAAGGTTTTCCGCCAGGGTTTCTACTGGCCAACAGTCCTGCACGACGCCGAGCAAATGGTCAAGACCTGCGAAGCTTGCCAATACTACGCGAAGAACATCAATCAGCCAGCTCAAGCACTGCAACCAATCCCAATATCCTGGCCGTTTGCAGTCTGGGGGCTAGACATCGTCGGCAAGTTGCCAAAGTCAGTTGGCGGACATGAATACCTCTTTGTGGCTGTTGACAAGTTCACGAAGTGGGTTGAAGTAATGCCAGTACCACGCCAGACGGCCCAGGCCGCCATCAAGTTCATCGAGGGGATTGTCTACCGCTTCGGAGTACCCAACAGAATCATCACGGATAATGGCACTCAGTTCACAAGTCGAGCCTTCCTCAGCTTCTGTGAAGAATTGGGCATCAAGGTGTGCTTTGCATCAGTGTCCTATCCAAGATGCAACGGTCAAGTGGAGCGAGCCAATGCGGAGGTCCTAAGAGGTCTGAAAACCAAAGCATTTGACAAGCTGGAGAACAAGGGGAGAAATTGGATTGATCACCTACCCAGTGTACTGTGGTCCATCAGAACAACTCCAAGCCGAGCCACCAAAGAAACACCTTTCTTCCTTGTCTATGGAGCTGAAGCTGTCCTGCCAACAGAGCTAAGGCACGGATCCCCCGGGTACTCGCATATGATGAAGATGCCCAAGCTGAGCAAAGGATCGATGACATTAACATCCTGGAGGAAATGCGCTGTCGGGCGTCATTGCGGTCTGCTCGATACCAGCAAGGGCTGCGCCGGTATCACAGCCGTCATGTTCGATCCCGGGAATTACAGCAGGGAGACCTGGTTCTCCGCAAGATGCAAAATCTCGAGGGCTTGAACAAGATGTCAAGCAAGTGGGAAGGACCCTACCGGGTTACTCATACACTGAGACCCGGAGCAGTCTATCTGGAAGACGAGAAAGGCAGGCCGGAAGGCAACGCCTGGAACATCGAGAATCTCCGCAAGTTCTACCCCTAATTACGAACATGAATCGCCAAACGTCGAATCCGCTAAGCACGCCCAAGGGGCTAGTGTTCTGTAATAGGGTGTAAGAAGTCATCGCCAAGAAATAAAAGATAAGTGTTTCAATTCCGTGAGCCTCAATTTATGTCGAGATGTGTGTTATCCGTAACAACCCCCAAGCAGGGGCTGACATGGTGCCGGTGGCTGACGGGTCGAGCGCGAGTGGCCTATCAGTAGGCACTGCCACCCGATCGTGCCGTACTGCCGCGGAAAGGAGTGAACGGGCAGTGCTGTGTTTTAACGAACCTAAGCACAGAAATGCACATTCAACTTTGCTTGCGGGTTGCTCCGGATGAAACACTATCTCGACATGAAAAGAGGGTCCATTCTTTCCTACTGAAAGTTTGTTGTGTGCAGCGCCTTCCCGGGACAGGAACTGACGGTGGAAAGCGGTTAAGGAGTTGGATACCCGGGAGGGACAGGATGGATCGAGGACGCGGCAGAAAAACAGCTAAGTCCTTGCATCAGCATCCTGCACTTAGGCATAACATCTCGCTCGGAGTCAATATACCATCGACCTGCGCATGCTTGACAGTTGATGAGAGCCTTTGCGGGGGTAATGCTACCACCCCAGCGAACGGTCCGTTTCCCTCTGGCCAAGTACCTGTGGACAGTGGAGTCAGACACCCGGAAGGTATAGCGCTCTTAGGGGTACTACTACTGTGTGCGGAACAGTCAGGGTATCTGGCACCTAAGGGACCTCCTCTGAAACTTGACAGCGCGTTAGTGCAAAGGAAGATTTGGGACATGACCCCGGGAGTTGAGGCTAGGTTGCATTCATCTGAATTTAAATTCTGAATTACAATTCCGAATTACATTCAGCTGTGCAACTTCTTGATTACATAACAAGCCTATGCTACTAAGGCCAGTCCAGGGTCACTGGCTGTGCAGACTTGTCTTCTGTTCTGTTTTCGCCTGCCGGGTGAACTCCGGACTCCCGGGGACGCCTGGGATGAAGGAGGGCATTCGCGCAGGATCTTCAGGGGTCCCACGGGCCGGGGAACTTCCGGGCGAACCCCGGCACATGCTGGCTGCAGAGGAGGTGCACGTGGTCCACGAACTTATCCATGATGTCCTCCTCATCCTGTACGAAGGAAAGAGATCGAGTCAAGGCGCAGGCTCTTCCCAAGGATCGTATTGCCAAAACCAAGGCAACTTTACCTTGAAGACATCGTCAAGGTCGCAGAGGAGGCGGATCAATCTCTGATTGCCTGCGGCCTCCTTCCACAGTTCCATCTTGATGGTGTCCTTCCGGGTCGCCAGCGCCACCGACGCTTCCATGGCGGCAGAACCGGCGATGTTCCCCACCGCTGGGAAAACCAAGGAGACCCGAGGTCGGGGAACGACCTCGTCTTTTCCAGTGGTTTGGGCTTCCGCTCCCGTGGGCATCTCCACCGCGCCTCGGAAAGTGGATTCCGCCGTCGACACGTCGGACAAGGACATCTCCTCCTCTCAGACATTGCTCTGCGATCTATGGGGGGAAGAGAAGGAAGCAAGGCGAGAAGATGTGTCAAGGGAGTTGGAGTCTGGAGGGCCTTTTATAGGCCTCCCACGCTCCACCTACCCCTTAGCGCTACGGCTGCCGCGTTAATGGGGCGCGTTTGGCGAAAAGCCGCTCCCATTCACATCAAGTACGACACGAAGGCCAAGAGACAAAAAGGAGAACAAGTTCTTCTTCATTTCAAGATCTACAGCGGGGGCTAATTTTTACAAACAAAAAGATTGGCTCCCGGCGCACGAGGTGGCCAAGAAGGAGGTCAAGGACATCTTCAGGACCGCCGACTTGAAGCTCCTCGCCCTCAGGGAAGCTAGCTCTCCTCGGCCTTGACGTTAGATGAGTTTTCCTCATCTTCATCCTCGTCGAAGGAGCCCCAGAGCTGCTGCTGCTCTCACTCTCGACGCAGCATTCCACGCGCCCTCCTGCAGCACGGAAGATCTTCACGGCGAGTGTGGCGCCTCCGTCATACTTGCAGGCAAGATATTGCCCCCGGGTCAGGCGGCGGGAGCGAGCGAATGACTTCCACCCCTGACCAAGGAGCATGGAGTCGTCGACGGTGTACTCCACCGAGATCCAGGAGGGGCCATTTGGACAGCCTTCCACCTGCAGCCACAAGCCCGGAGGCCTGTTGTTCTCCATCGCCATCGCAAAGGAGTCCGGAAGGTCAATCCGGTTGCGTATCTTGCGGCGCAGATCTAGGATGAACTCGAAGGGCGCGAAGCTCGTGTGGATTGCAGCCCGTGGGGATGGAGAAGGAGTTCTTCCGCATCTTACGGTTCCTCTACCTCCACCGCCTCGCTTCGCTCGCCCTCTCGAGGCGGCGCTTCCGCGGCCACCGGAGCTTCTCTCCGTCGGGGCCGAAGCACGAGGACGTCCCACTCCTCTCTTTCCACTCGCCATTGGAGCTGTTGGCTTGGGAAGGGAGAGAGGGGTCAAGGAAGAAGAAGATGGGGACTTGCGAGGCGTTCGTCCACTTTTATAGCGCGCGGAGCTTCTCTCTCCAACCGTCTTCATAGCTCCCCCGCAGCGGGAATCGAGGAGGCAAACTCAGTTATTCCCCCGAGCGAAATAACTCCAAGACCATCACGACGGTTGATGGACCGAAGCAAGGCGCCGGGTACCCACTTTGGCCAACTCTTTGGCCATAGCCCCGGCAGCAACTGAAGCAAGAGCCGCCGGGACCATGCCCGGGGGCTACTGTCGCAGCAGTGGAACATGGGGTTCCCCTGATGCTGCCAAAGTGGGTCCTCCACTGGGGCCCACCAAGAAGATGGACAAGGCAAGGAGTCAAGTACAGCAGATGGGTTAGCCCATCTGCCTCAAGGACACCAGACAAGTTCAACATCAAGTCTCTGCGGCTAAGGACCAGGTGACCTTCCGGGTCACCGCCTCGCCCGGAGAACCCGGCGAGATACCCGCGGGTCCGTGCTCCCGTCAGGAGGCCAGGTGCGCCCCCGGGTACCCATCCGTACCACCGAGAGGATAAGATCGCCAGCTCGCTGGAATCTGGTGGAAGACTTGGGCGCCAAGATGAAGGCCGTGCCCTGGTGACGTTGCCACTAGCGCAGTTGGTGGGGCGGACAGGCTTTGTCCGTCCCACCTTTTCCAAGGGCGGACGACCACGCCGCCCTGCTGAGAATGCTTGGAGGAGAGAGTGCCACGTCTCCTCCAAGGACCGCCGAGGGGGTCTCCCGCCAAGACCCCTCACACCTCTCGCGTGCCCATGTCGGATCCCCTTATCCTATAAAAGGAGGACCATGGCACCGAAGGAAGGAAGGGGAGAAATAGAACAAGACAAGACCGAAGCAAGCTTGAGCTTAGGCAAGACTAGACTAGGGTTCGGAAGGTAGAGAGGTGATCTCCCCAGGGCAGGATCTGCTCTTCGTCTACCTCCGGCCAAAACTCTGCCGGGTTCACCCCAGAACATCCTTGTACACCACACCATGATGAACCTCTCAATCCAGACATGCAGGAGTAGGGCTTTTAGCCTCCGGGCGGCCTGAACCTGGGTAACTCGGCGTGTCCCGCTGTGTTGTTTGCTCTCTCCCGCTCGACGAAGAACTTGGCGTCCTTGCTCCCGGGTAAGGCGTCTTCCAGCCTCCTTCGCGCCCCGTGCCGAACCTAAAAAAGGGGTATCATCTACTCCCGGTGTCCGTCATCCGAGACACGACAGTAAGTTTTTGCATTAAACCCAAAGAAGAAAATCTTTTGAAAATGACTTCAATCTTGGTCTATGTTTAATGTTGTTCAAAACTTCCAAAAACTTCAAACCAAAAATATGTGGGGTTTTCTACAATATTAGAAGTCACCATGAATTTTTGGGTAATTTATTGAGTTTTTCACCCCGTACTCCTCTTTCTCTTCCCCGTGCTCTCAGCTTCGCTCCCGAAGAAACCCTAGCCGCACGGCCGCCGCCGTCGCGCCGCCGTGTCCGGCCTCCCCAGGACGAACTGAAGAAGCCAAAAGCTCCGCCGTTCCATCCTCTTCCTCCTCGACGAGTCACGCTTGCCGGGATGACCTGAAATGGGAGAATTGCGCCATTTTCCAAAACTCCGGCCACCGCGATTCGAGCACGTTTCCGGTGCCTTCCGAGCTTCTCCGACCTCTCCTTCAATCTCATCGCTCTCACGGTGAGCTTGCGCATCTTTAGGTTTCCTCAATTTGATTTATTACGCGCTGTATCGTCCTCTCGCTGTGAACCGCCGCCGCCACAAACCGTCACCGCCGGTGACGCTCCGGTGACCAAATCCGAGCGGCGCCGCCACCCCTAGGTTCGCCTCAGCTTGTTCTTGCTTCTGGACCAAATCGATTCGTCCAGCACACGCGAAATCGTCGCGCCCATGCTCAGCAGAGGCGCTTCGGCCATTGCTGACGTCAGCATGACGTCACGGTGGGGCCGGCCTGTCAGGTTTTTAATATTTTCGTAAATGTTTTTAGAAATTAATAAAACTTTGACAGGTGGGACCAGCCTATTTAAAAGAATTCCAGAAAATGATTAATATTGTAAAATCAATAACTTTTGATCTGTTTATCAGAAAAACGTGTTCAATATACCGAAATGTTCAGAAAAATAAACCTATCTGTTTATGTCAAAATTCATACATGTTTGAACAATTAAAATTGGCATATATTTGGAAATGACCTAAATGCATTTTCTCTAATTATGGAGTTAAACTAAACAAATGCTCATATTTGCAATTTGACCTCTAATGACATTTTAAACATGCCTTAGAGCTCCATGTAAATGCATTAAATTGATCATACATACATATTGCGCATTGCATCAATGCCATGTGTTGAATGTTGTTCTTTTCCGGTATTTGTTCTTCTCGGTAGATCGTGGTTCGGAGGTTGACCCCGCTTTAGTTGAAGAACAAGATCCGACTCTCGCCGAACAAGGCAAGCATAACCTCTTATCTGCACATATATGTGATTTCAAAGTATTTGGTTCTTGTATAATGCATACGATTCCAATGTATTTTTTAGTCGATAGATAAAAGTCTCCTATCTATTGCATCGTCTAAATACCCGATCCATTGCTCCTAGCAGCCCTAGGTTTGTCTTGTGTGCATCGCCAAAGCCTTATATCTGCTACGCTTAGACATGCATAGTTGTTTATCTCTGCTACACCCGGTTGGTGAATCAAAGTTGCGAATGAACTTAATATACCAGGATATCGTGGAAAAGGATGTGAGCATTGAAATTTGACTAAAAGGCAATGGATGAGAGGCCACAGGGGTCTGTGGTGGGTTGTCTCGTTCTCGCCACCCTAGGACCTGAGTTCTCGCATCTTGAACCAAGACTGAGCGTGCATCCATGTGCGGGCCTAACACCCTGCTCGACTAACTAACTTGGTTGGTTGTACCCATGGGACACGTAGTTTGGTTTTCCATTTGCGTGTGGGTAAAAAAACGTTTGAGAAAAGATAGGGGCTGACAGGGATCCAGTGATGGACGAACACGGATCTCGATTCCTGTGCAGAGTAATAGGGACCGTCACGAGGTGGCCATCTCGCGTAATGGCGGAACAGCCCTGTTATGGATGAACCATGGAATATAATCAGCCAAGGTAAAGGTCGTGGTCAACCACCCTCTGCCGGCACTCCTCGGTGAGTGCTAAAACGTTGGCATTAAGAGTCGGTTGGTACGTGTGGTAAACATTGTACACCCCTGCAGGGTTAAATCTTTTCGAAAGCCGTGTCCACGGTTACGGACGACTTGGGAATGGATTCTGAGATCATAGAGAACTTGAACGTGATCGTAAAACCTGTTGACAAGGTATGAAGGATACTTCCTCGAGGGTGTCGAGGGGTGATCCTAGTTGATAGGTGTTGATGAGCTGGTGGTTACAAAATGATTACTAGAGTTGGAACTGCTCTCTTACCCTTTTAAAAAGTCTACTGTTGATACGAGATTCTTCCTCCTCTATTTGAAAATAAAGATGGCTTTATGCAAAGGAACCTTCATACATACTTTCTGAACAAGCAGATATATAATAGGTTAATTAAGTCTTGTTGACTACCTTCGGTACTCATGTTTGCTTAATTTGGTTCAGGTGAAGACCCTCACTCTGACGGTGGTTTCTACGTTGACATCGACGAGTAGTTTGGGGTTCCCAGGTAGCACCCAGGAACATGTAGGTTGGGTTTGGCTACGTTGCTTACTTTTGGCCTCTTAGGCCTTTTGCAGATTTGTTGTAGAGCAACACATTTGCTTTCGTTGTTTGTTGTAATGTTGGGTCATGTGACCTCTGCGTGTAATACTACCAAGTATTGTACTACAGGTTATGTAATATTACTTTGGGTCGTATAGTCTGTGATGTGCCAGATGTTCTGCAGTCTTGATCTCTCTATTATACATTGATAGTTGTGCCTGTGTTATGAAATCAATCGAGGTGTTGCGTTGCCGATGATCCATTCCGAGCAACGCCTGCCAAAGGTTTTGGCCTGGGAGTGGTAACCCAGTAACATTCGGTTGTATCGCATGACCAGTGACACACAACATCTCTGTATAGTTCTGGGGTTGGGGCGCTACATGCATGCTCTGTGCTCTTGCCTCCTGCTTTTGTCATTTCACCATATCTTGCTCGATCAAGACTATTCCAGCCGAAGATTAATCAGTTCAAAAAAATTCGAGCAACTAGTCGGAGCTCTCTCTTTTCATTAAGAACACCTGTTTATAAGAAAAAAGGGCTAAAAACTAATCCGAGCACATCGAACTCAAACATATACAACAAACGCAAATCAATAATACCAAGAAAATCGCTCAAATCGTTCTCTCTCAAATTCCAACAAAGAAATAATATGCTAGGGACAAATAGGAGAGAAGAAAAATAGAGGGGGTCGACCAATAAATCCAAGAAACCTTTTAAAACAATGACTACAAGATCCAGATCAAAGGCTTGGTGTAGTAGTTACAGATCCCCTCTATGTTTTCCCAAAAAAAATGTAAAAATCATTGGATGGAATGAGAGAAAGGAAACTATGAAAAATCAATAATGGAGGGGGGAAATGGTGACAGAAACTGTTGCAACCATTGCGGAAGAAGCCCCTTTAAAAAGTTCCCAAATAACTAGACGTTGCAGGAAAAATCATACAGTGCCGAACAACTACAGAAAAAATCAATAATGGAGGGTGATCTTGTTTATCTGATTGTTTTGACAATTTGTCCTTTGATTCTTGACCAGTGATACTAACAAGTGCATTGTCAAAGGGGCATTGGATTTAAAATGATTTCAATGCACATTTGATAAGTGTGCTGAAGGTATCTCTCACCATGCTGTATTTTTATAATTCTGGTTTTACAAATTCTGAAATGGATGAAAGATTGTTAGTTGTTTTTTGCATATCTGAAATCTGAAATTCAAAATGGTGGATGCAATTTTTAAATATTCCACATTTTAATTTGTAATCCAAAAAACATTTTTGTAGTTGTGAAAATACGAATTAAATTATTATATAGTTGAAAATACAGTGTGAATCTTTGAAATTAATAAATACTTGCAATTTCTTAAATAAAGCATAAATATATTTTGAATTGTAATTTGTGATTAATGGATCATCTTACTCCTAATAGTTCATAGTTCACTAATTGATGGTATTATGTTGTCGTTCAGATTTAACAGTAAATGATATCTGATGGTAGCGTCCACGTGCCAAACTGTTTCCTGTAATTCAACTGAAGTATGGATGAGATATTTTATCAAATACAAATTGAAATGTGTTGCTCTCTGCAACCATGGCTCACATGCCTGGACAGTGCGGCATTTTCCTCCTTCCGTGATGCATTTCTGCAGAGTTTATCTCCCGAGGTCCTTTAGAACAATGATTTAGCGGCAAAGGTGTTTTGTGTTGTGAAAATAGGGCGCCAAGGTAATATAAACCTAGGAAAAGTCATGATTTTATTAACATAATCATTGAATCATCCGAGGGAGATCAGACTGGTCTGGTCACTCACTCGAGTCACTCAGTTTTAGCAGCATACACTGCTCCAATACATGACTAAAAGTGTGAACAATTATATGTTGAGCTGAATTTTCGTTAACCCTAGATTTCATGGCTACAGTTTTGCAGTTAAACACAAGATCCACGACCATAAACCGTGCGATTTACTATAAAACTTACATAGCCAACTATAGAAAAGAAATTATGGACCAACACCATTCTAGTACGAGCATGCATGCAGAACACTCTTGTTTCTCTGGTGGAGAACCTTGCATTTACGAAACAATGTAATTTTTGGAGATGTCAAGTGTACAATCGAGCAATCTGCTGCCTTCCTCCAATCTTACTTATTGTCAACACAGGAGACAAGAGGGACTGATTTTATTTTAGATGACAAAGGCAAGAGTCCTCTGTACAGTCTGAATGATCCATTTGTTGTCACAAAGAGCAGGGATGCTACAAGCTGAACAAAACCTGCTACAGGTTGGTGCAAACTGAATTTTGACGCTGGTTTCTCTGAAGAAACTAACACAGGCTCATGGGGAGCCATTTTGCGAGACGAAAATGGGAAAACTCTCCTATCTGTCTGGGGACGGACTGAACAGTGAACACTGCCCAACCGCTGAGGCCGCAGAAGCAATTGCAGGTATCCAGAGTATCAAAGCCATTTTACCTATTTGTGTCAAGCCAGTGCATGTCGAAAACTATTGTGCGGCAGTTATCAATGCTTTGAAAAGCAGGGTGCAAGACAGATCTTCTATTTCTGGACTGTTTTGTGAGAGGAGCAAGCAAACAACTCTATTGCCCACGAGTTAGCTAAGCTAGGGCGTTCTGTTAGTGATCTTGTTATGTTTGAATTAGCTCCGACCTATGTGTCTGATGTGATCAAACGTGACTGTAATTAGTGCAACTCTGTTCCTGGTTCTATTTAATGAAAGAAGTAATTTCAAAAATAAATAAATGCCGAAACAGATTTTTTATTTTCTGAACCATTATCTGATGATTTTAAGTTTTGCAGTTAAACACAGCGTCCACGACCATAAACTGTGCGTTTTACTACAGTATGAAACTCACATAGACAAATATAGAAACGACATTATGGACCAGCACCATTCTAGTACGAACAATGCTGAAACAGATTTTTTTTTCTGAACTGAGACCTATCATCCCATTTGGGCAAAAGTGCAGTAAAGCAAGATTAAAATGATTCAAATTAAAAGTTTCAGTGTCTCTAGCTACATTACTTGTTGCCGTGGTGCATTATCTGAATCCTCTCCGTCGTGCTGCCGTGGCAACTCTAGTGCTACTGGTAGTGGCGGCACCGCCCACTGGTCGCCGTCGATGTAGGAGACGTCCATGAACGGCGCCGCCTGCCGCTGGTCCAGCTGCCGCGCATACGACACTCTCCCGTCCATGCTCGCCCCGGGCCCCGCGCTGTCGTACTCCCCGAAGAACACCGTCCGGCGCCTGGCCGGATCGTTCCAGTCGTTCCACCCCTCCGGCGCCACGACGCCGGTGGCGAGGTACGTCCTAGCGAACACCACCGTTGCATAGGGCCCCCAGGCCCGCCCCAGCCACACCTTCCCCGTCCCCACCACGGTGCACCCCACGAACGCAAACCCCGTCCTTTCCGCCGCCGACCCACGCCCCTGCGCCGTGATGCTCCCCGTCACGCCGTTGTCGTTGCTGGTGGCGACGGAGCTGATGGTGCAGCCTAAGTAGAGCGACCGTGCGTTGCCGAAGATGAAGTCGATGGATCCCTCGACGTAGCATCCGCGGAAGAGGTGCCGCCCCTGCTGGTCGAGCAGCGTGTCCTGCGCGCCGTAGAAGCCGCACCAGTGGAACGCCGCCTGGTCGCCGGCCACCCGCAGCGCCACCGCCTGCCCGCCGCTGGCGCCCGGGTCCGCGGGAGGGGCCGTGTTCTGGAAGCTGATGTTGTAGGCGACGAAGCCGGCGGCGAGGACGGTGAAGGTGGCGCTACAGGGGGTGCAGTTGCTGGAGCCGGCCGCGGTGTCGTTCCACGCGACGGTGCTGTTGAGGTTGCCGCGCCCGTGCACCGTCACGTCCGTTTGTTGGCCCACACCACCACCTTCTCCCTGAAGACGCCGGCGCCCACGACACCAGGGTCCTGCCGCCAGCCGCGCCGTGGTCAGGCACCGCATCCACCGCCTTCTGCACGCTGCTAAAGTTGCCGCAGCCGAGGTGGTCGACGGTGAGGACGAGGGTGGCCTTGTGCTGGGACGCGATGCCGGCTGCCCATTTGACCTCCTCGTCGCACTGCCTCCGACGCCGCCGGCCGTCCACCCGAAGATCGGAGGGAGATGCAGGAAGGTATGTTGTGGCCGCGAGCAAGATGGCGAGGAGAGCAGAGGAGATGGCCGTTGCCCATAAGCTACTGCAGCTTGCACGCCTCCTCATCCGGGGCATGGCGGAATGCATGCTCACAATTTAACTTAGCTTTGCCTCTTCCTTGTGACATTACGGTACCCGGCCACTATCTATCCTAGTAGTGATTCACAAGAAAACAATGGATATATTAATCAAATTATAACTTATCTAATATATTCTATGCAAGCATTGTTGTTGCTTAAGTTTGCTTACGGTTGATCAAGTCAGGATGAGATGAGCCGTAATGTGGCGACCAAGGGATCCCATCCCACAAAAATAAATAAATTGTGGGGTCTGGGGACATACCATCAAATTTTGAATGAGTCTTCCATAGCCATCATAGATAATGATCAGCTGCATGAACATCCTGGGTCGGACTCGAACGGAACATATACATACAAAAGATTATTACTCGATTGTTTTCTATTTTCATTATTGGTGCCTATACTACTCTGAAACAATCCTCGTGCTCTTTCTTCCTCAAAACAAAATCGCAAAGGCGAGTGATGCATGCGGCCATTCTCTTTTTTTTTTCTATTCACCGGCACCTTAGAACATATTTTTGTTTGGAAACAGTACAATCTGCACAAGAAGAACAAAGAAAGTTTTACACAAACCGAGCTTCATAGGACTAGTCTCGTGTGTGCGCCCCGTCAGGTTGATTGGTCAATGGTACCGAGGCCTTTGTGACATCCTGGTGGATGTCTCCCGATAAAGTGCGATTTATTAAACTCGAACGTTAGCATCAAGTTGATACAATCAAAGAGCACACACCCATCATATGTAAAGTTAGAATGAACACAATAGTAACAAAAAAGACAGACATAATACAAGCTATGCATGCTTAGTCTAGGCTATTTGAAATGGGTGACCGGTCGGAAAATTCTGTAAGAAATTAGGGTTGGAGCTAATTCGGCCTACCCTCTATTCCTCTGCCTTATCGGTGGTGCCGCTCACAATGCATATTGAGGCTAGAGGGTGGGACATTTATATAGACTCCAATTCCAGATAACGCAATCTGTTTCCAGATAGAACTCGTGACTTGTTAAACCAACCACTATCATTAACAGTTATTTACCGAGTCTATTACTGTTAAACAATTAGGTCCCAACACGCATGTGTGAGTCATGCGCCGAGTTCGAATACAAAATCAAACTCGCAGGCTTTAACAATCCATAGAGCCAATCCTACGGACAACCTGGTATTCCGCTCTATACCGTTCCCGGGTATCTTTCCAGCATATTCATATACACTGTGTTCCAGTATAGCCGTACCGACTTCTTTAAGTATATTTCCTTAAGTACAATTCCACATCAATAATTCCCTGTTATTTCCGTGATACTTCCACATTGAAGTTTAATTCCGTACGATGTAGTAGATATATAAATGTTGCAAGACACAATTTCCTACATATCCCACTTGACTGAAAATATTTTATTTCGGCTAAGTGAATTTCCATGCAATTAACATGGTGAGTGGTTAATTCCTTCCTTCAGTGCACTCACGTTGCATATAAAATTTGTGACTTTTGGAGTCATATTATCACAAAGTAACAGGTTATGATGCACCTTTCCACGACCTTAGATTCACGAAGAAATTTCCTTAGCCATATACCTTCCTTCAATGCTTGACATGCATCAAAGTATTCATATTCCGTAAACAAAGAATATCCATGTTTCCATTGTAAACAATAAATACCTACAAATGTAAATATTAGCACATAACATAAAAATAGATTACCTTTCACGAAGATCCTATTTCCAAAAATAGTGTCAATATATACACCAGCTGAAGGTTGAAATCATCAAAGAATGAATAATCCATGTTTCCTTGCGCCAGCAAATACTTTTATGTGATTCCAACAATCTTTATGAAATTAATATTCCGTTGGCTAAAAATTCCAGCAAATCCTTTTCTGTGCTAATAAAAATAGGAACAATTGCAGCGCCATGGCTAAGTTCAGGTCGCATGAACAATGTCCCACGATAACTGTGGTATGACAATTATTCTTCCTTTTTTTTCTCATGAGTTTAAATATAATTCCTCGTAGAGTAGAATTCCCTTTATCAAAGGTATTTGACAGGTTTGCAATTTTTCATAGAAAAATATATCAAAACATTCTCTATGTAATTCCACTCCTAAAATGCAGTAAGGTTAAACCAAGCTTTCACTTCCATCAATGTGATATTAAAATAAAACAAATAGGAACATAGTTAGCACATACAGTAATAACACAAAACAATTTTCACTAACCTTTGTATATGATCGTCTTCCATCATAAATAAAACCATATGACCTGATGTACCATTGATGTGAAGCTTGTTCCAATTAAAATTAATTGATCTATTCAGTTAGCAAATCCTGTCATTATACCACCTCCTCTAAATTACAGAGTTTCCACAAAGTATAAATAGTTCCTTTGTGTAAATAATTAAACAACAACAACTCCTCTAAATTCCAGAGTTTCCACAAAGTATAAATATTTACTTTGTGTAAAGAATTAAACAACAACAGCTTCCTCTAAATTCCAGAGTTTCCACAAAGTATAATTATTTCCTTTGTGTAGAGAATAAAACTTCCTTATAAATAAATACATTTACAACTATAGGCTTGCGGTTATTCGGTAAAACAACAAGTTCCCAAACTTTTATTCCTTTTCATTGAGTTTATTCCTTCCCGCAATACTTCCACCCATAGTTTATAATAGTAACAATTTAACCGTTTACATGTTCCTCTAAAACATAGAGTGATTTCCCCAAAGAATAGACAATATGTAGTAGCAAAGATATAATGGTCCACTCGTTAATTCCTCCACTTTTCCTAAATAAATTAGTGTTGGGAGTTTACCTTGTGTTTTCCTTTGGGTTTATTCATTGATTCCAGTGTGAGTGCTAGTAAATACACTCTTCATCACACAATACCAATTTTCTACTTTCCACCAATTTTCCCATTTCCAGATCAAAATAAAATACCATTTGATCCACTAGAATATGTACATTAAAAATAAAATTTTGGTGTGCTATGTAGTAAACAATCATTCCAATTCCATACTACCGAAATATAAATAGAATAGTTCCTTCCAGTTCACAAAATATAAACAGTGACTGTGATAAATAATGACTTACTCAACAAATCAAATAGTAGTATGCAATGGTTTTCCACATAATCAATAGAATAACCAATAGTTGTATTCCTCCATTCAGCCACGGAGTATTGATATAAGATAGCGGTAATAATTCCATGCTCATCACATTAGTTTCAGTTAATTTCCTGAAGTGTACTTCCCCACCAATCAGTTTTCAAATCTTTAAATCCTTTGATAAACTGATTTTCCACTTCAGTGTGAGATGTTAGACCTTCCGACTTGTCTTGTAAAGATATAAATAACCATATCAAGTGCAATCATAAAATAGAATAAATATATTCACCTCAAGTAGGAGTATCCAAAAATACCGTAAATATATGATGATGATCATTATCCTCCACTTAAGTTTAGAATTTCATAAGTAATAAGCGACCTCTAGTGGGAGTTTAAAACCAAACGTCACATTGAAGAAAAATCCATAACTGATAGTCCTCCACTTAAAGTTTATAATTCCAGAATTAACAAGTGTAATTCTGTTTATAGAGTATGACCAAGTCGTAAATAACATCAATAATAATTCCGAGCATGTGTTCCTATTATCAGTATTCCTCCATATGGAGTGATCTTCACAAAATGTACAGTTTGTACACCAACTTCCAATGGATTGTCAAGATAAATGAGTCCACTGTGTTAAATTCCATAATGCACTAATTTTCATTGAGCAATAATTCCACTCTTCCTTTTCCACATAGCATACATAACCAACAAATTCCGATAGAGAAGTATAAATTAAATTCCTTCTCATCGTAGGTGAATATTCATGTCCTACAAAATAAAATGATACCGTCCCTCCACAAAAGAGTATAATGACATAATTCCAATTCCAATAATGAACTATAAATTCCTTCCCATTGTAGGTGAATGTATAAACAATAATAATTTTCCTCCACAAAAGGAGTTTGATGGAATAATTTCCAATTCCAAAGTTACACACATATAATTTCCTTTGAAAATTGTTCACATATCACTAAATTTGCCATTTTATTCCATCAATTTATGATGCAGAGACAAAGTCCCCAATCCAACTATATGGAAAAGTAGTTACAAACAAATATTTAGTGCAAAAAATAATGGACATACCGTGGAGTAAATGTTGATTTCCTTTTCCATTGGAGTATTTCACATTTTCCTCCAAAAATAAGTGATCGCAATTTCAATATACATCCTTGATGTCGTCTTCTTGTCTTTACGCCAGAATAATTAAGTACTCCAACAAATTCCAGAGTATGCCAACAAGACCAATATATATTCCGGTGACAACGTCATACCGTAGCAATTAAAAGAAATCATAGTGATAAAAATAAAAGTAATCAATCTGACAAAGAGTTCAATGAATTTCCTCAGAGTGAATTGCAAATTCCTCTAAAGCGAGTAGTGTCCAATAAAAGAAGTCCACATAAATAAATAAAAACCCTTTCCCAGGTTACGCAAATATTTCACGTAATCTGTATGCTCTCATATTAATAAGCTAAACAATCAAATGTTGACATAACCATGTGGACTAGTCTATTTTCCTTAGTCCAAAGTTTTCCTTTTCCTTCGACTTTTCCGGTTTAGACATATCAATATACTCAGCTGAAATAAATACATGATTTTTCCTTTCCAAACCGTTAATTAGGGCATCTAAACTGCATGTTCAAAATAACTTAAAGAATACACTTTAGGATGCCATTGCCATCGAGGGAAAATTTTACCGATATGTAGCGCAGAAAGTTCCTTGGAAAAATTCCTCCAAGCGATAAGAGAGAAGAAAATACCGAGCGCAGCAAGACACAGATTGATTTCCATGTTCAGTCCTCAATATGGATTGATCGATGGTTCCTCTTTACCTGGCCTGAGTGAACCAACAGGCTGAACTGAAGTACTAGTAGCAATCCCAAATATTGTTCGAGCAGATCTTTTCCTTCTTGAGTTCTGAATCAGTTTTCACATGTCAATTCCTTAATTCCATGCTACACGCATATTTCCAGCGCATGCAGTAGCACGTGTGTTGGGATAAAAAATATTACGGGAGTAAATTCTAGCATCCATAAATCAGCTTGCTCTCCTCGATCCCTGCGCGCAAAAACAATTTGGGCAAGGATGGATTGGGAGGTTGGCTTCCGATTGATCCGTGTGATCACCACTTTGATTCCAAGTTTCCTCTCGATCCGCGTGCATGCACAGAAACGAAAATTCCCAGCAGTCATTGCCAAGTCCTGGTTGTCCCATGTTCAACTTGATTGGCGACCGAGGCCGAGTTCGCAGCGGAAAACAAAAGCGGAAATTCTGGATTTACCTGGATCGAACAAGCGCATACCAGACTCGACAGCTATCTTCTTCCTCGATCTGCGTCGCACTTAACCTTCCTCGATCCACGCAAGCAGTAGAACGAATCCTTGCGGATGAGTTTTGGTGACAGATTGCAAGACACAAGTGCGGGGCAAATCGGCGACCAGATCGATGCGGTGAAGACGAGTTTGCAGCGGAACGTGCCGGCGATCGCGACGACAACAGTTGCACGGCGGACGAGGGCTCCCGACGTGAGATCACGGAGCGCGAGCCGCGACAGCAGATTATCTTCCCGACGACCAGCAGTGAACCTTGCGACGGATTCCCGGCGGACGTGAACCTTCGGCTCTGATACCAATGTAAGAAATTAGGGTTGGAGCTAATTCGGCCTACCCTCTATTCCTCTGCCTTATCGGTGGTGCCGCTCACAATGCATATTAAGGCTAGAGGGTGGGACCTTTATATAGACTCCAATTCCAGATAACGCAATCTGTTTCCAGATACAACTCGTGACTTGTTAAACCAACCACTATCATTAACAGTCATTTACCGAGTCTATTACTGTTAAACAATTAGGTCCCAACACGCATGTGTGAGTCATGCGCCGAGTTCGAATACAAAATCAACTCGCAGGCTTTAACAATCCATAGAGCCAATCCTACGGACAACCTGGTATTCCGCTCTATACCGTTCCCGGGTATCTCTCCAGCATATTCATATACACTGTGTTCCAGTATAGCCGTACCGGCTTACTTAAGTATATTTCCTTAAGTACAATTCCACATCAATAATTCCCTGTTATTTCCGTGATACTTCCACATTGAAGTTTAATTCCGGACGATGTAGTAGATATATAAATGTTGCAAGACACAATTTCCTACAAATTCTTCTCGGATTCGCACGAGTGAGCACAATGTGCTTCGAACTTATGGTGCACATAGGGAGAGCCTATCGAGATAGGAGATCCAGGGAGAGGGGATCAGGGTTTCGGCACGTCCTCGGGACTCCTATGAAGCCCTAGACCCCTTAGAAGACCGATGACCTCGTTGGTCAACCCTAGCTAGGAATGTCCCCTCTCGGCACACATTCATGCCGGCACATGTCCCACATGTCTCCGCGCTTGACCTTCACACGCCCGTGTAATCGCAAGAGTGGCTTACATGGGTTTGGCATACCAACACTCGAAGCGGCATCTGCGAAGCAACATAATCCTCTAGAACAATGTGGAAGCTTATAGAAGATAACGATGTATCAACTATGCCGCAGAACATGAATAACTCAGTAACAATTATGGTTTTCCGGCCAATTGTTTCTCTCCAACTCCACATGGGCTTATCACCCTCCGGTGGCTCAGAAAGTGCCTACAACACCATCGTATCCTCGACAAAGACACTCATAAAGGAGGATAGTGTTGCAGATACTTATCACGATAGACCAAAGAGCTACACATGAGCAGAAATAGAAGCAACAGAGGGAAGAGATAATATTATGCAAGAGGCATCCAAACCCATAAATGGAGGAGCATGAGGAGGAGGAGGAGGAGGAGGAGGAGGAGGAGGAGCATAGTGGATGCGGGAGAGAGTGGCGGCGGCGGCATTTGTAGGTGAGACACATGACTCGAGGATGGGCGAAGCGTGCCTAGACCCCTGTGGCACACACTCTCTCCCACAAAGTCGTGCGTGCATATTGGAGTTTAGGAGGAGAGTCAGTTTCACACTAAGACGTGCACCATGCACGATGCGACTAAATGGCGAGAATCCACATACAACCAAGGGTGTGAGAGTAGATTTCACGCGTCTTCAAGCTCCAAAACGTATGGGGGGGCGTAGACGCGCTCGGGGCATGTCTGGTATACACGGAAGGGTCTCTAAGGAAAATGTGTCTCTTCCTCCATCAGACAAGGCGAGTCGGGCGTGCTGAAAATTCTTATGGAGTCCAATGTTTGAGGAACCTCTCATAAGAGAGAAAATAGGGGGAAAATCCGGCAGTCATTTTGGAAATAATTGAAAATACTCTCCAAGGGGCAGGCATGTGGCGGTATACCCAGGTCCCACACCCCTGTTGGCGGTACATTGGGAGTCAAGCTTGGCATAAAACCCGATACTTGATCCTGAAAAAATCAAGTCACATAGCCCGAACCTATAAAACAAGCACGTTTTTGGGTATCAAGATTGAAAACCTGAAATTAATTCATAAAATTCGAGTTTTGAAGTCCCAGTACCCGAACAACCCGTTTACGTAAAATAAAGTGTGAACCCAACAACCCAATAGAATGCTTGCTCTTTTTAGCCTAGCTGAGAACAAGAAAACCCCACACAGCTGAACGCAATGCATCCACCAATCCACCAGCGGCACTGTCCCCTCATTCGCACCTCCTCTATCTCCTGTCCCAGATCTCTCATCTTATCACCACGGTGGCACCACTTGTTGTGACGCGACAAACCACCTCCCTCGTTTCGCACGAGGCCATCACCGCCCGGAGAGCGGAAATGATCATCGACACATGGGCCGGCGGCCGCCTTCGCCTCCTCCCTTGACTCCCTCGTATCCCACCAGCGAGGCCATAACCATGGTGTCGGGGAGCGAGCACTGGCCTCCATCGTATCCCGCCAGCCTCTGCTCACACGACCTCTTTCTATGTCCCTATATCACTTGCCCCACCAGGACAACCTTTTAATCTTTTTCAACGCGTCAGCGTCATTCTAATCCACCCCAATCGTGGCTAACCCCACAAAATTCTCATTCTCCTTCCATCTTGATTTTTCTCGGGAAATTCGGATTACCCAAACCCATATTTGGTACCCGAATTGTCAAGTATAAAAAATTGGGACAAATTTCGGGTGTCATTTCTTAAAAGCTAATTTTCTAATAACCTGGATTAATTACCTGACATTATTTATTTTTGAACACGAATACCTAGGCTAACCTGAGGTCCAGGAGGGGACCTTGGGCCTTGCCTACACGTTAGGCCACCTATGCTGCGATGAGACGTGTCCACATTCCCCTCCCGAGGCTGCCACCTTTACCTTTCTAACGAGACCTTTTTATTGACCTAAAAATGGCCATATATATACCTTTGGTGGTTTTTCCTCATGCAAAACGACACCGTCACGAGATAAAGAAGTAAAGATAGGTTGCGCCACCTCCATCTCCTCCTCCGACATTTCCTCTGTCGGCATATGGACGGCTACCCCACATCCTGCTAAAGGCCTAGGATCCCATTACGGGAATGCACCAACCAGCTCATTGTTCCACACCATGAGTCCTAGGTGAATCATAGTCGAACTAGAAGCATACAAAGGAAGGAGATCTACCTAAGCGCATAACACCGAGATACCTTCTCTTACACGAACAAGACACCCAAGATGATGCCTACATAAAGGGGGATGGCAAAAAGATTGGTAGGATCTACAGACCATCTCCATCAATGTCATACACCATATACCTAGATTGATCTCAAATTGACAAGTTACCCTTTCATTCGCGAAGTTCCCCCATTGTAACCATAATGTGTTACCACATAAGTATAAATCAAAGGCACTAGTAGGGCTATGAATCATTGATCATGGGCCTGAACCTATGCTCTCACAATATTTGAGTAACGATTGTGATGGTTCTAGTTTCAATTGGCACGCCATGTATGGAGCTCGCATCATAGGTCGGATCTGCAGCAACGTAGCCAAACTTACACCAGCCCACCAGTACGTCCACCACATATATTTTGTGTGTATTATTTGTGCCATCATGTTTTCAGTAGAGTGATCAAGTGAATCCATAAACCCTTTATTGGTCTGATAATTTTTCAAAATTATGCAATTAATTATTCTGAAAATACAAAGCACGTTTCATACTATTTTCTAGTAGTTTAATTTATTTTCTTTCACTACTATTGTACTTGACATCTACGTTGGTGGAGTTTGCGAAATCAAGACGCACATATCTTAGAACTTTTACATGCTTCTTGAAGAATTAGAACCGCCTACGACACCTTATGATAATAATCTAGAGTCATCTTTTCATGAAAAATGACCGCTTGCTAGAACACTCTGTAAGTAGTGTTGTCTATTCTCTTAGAGTTTTCTTCTTCTTTTAGCTACCTTGCTTTTTTAATTGTCTTACATAATCTAAAATTCAAATAAATAGTGTTACTTTAATCTAGAAATTATTGGTGATTATGCTACACAAATAAGTATAGTGATTTTACTAATGTTCCAGTACCCGATTTATTGCTAAACCTATTACCTCACCTTAGATTATTGCTCAATATGTTTAAATAAGCCTTGGTTTGCTACATTTAATTTGTAAAGAGCAGTTTGGAGGTACTTCTCTTTGGGATGCATCTACGAATTTTACAACCTTTGTGAAATATGTGATAGGCATTTTTTTTAAATATCGAGGACAATATTATTAAGCTTAAGTTGTTTCCTTTCTCCTTGCATGGTAAAGCAAATGAGCGGTTCTTATATTTTCCATATAGCAGTATAAATTCCTAGGACTACATGAAAGAACCTTTTGTTATGATATACTATCCTCATGTTAAAATCTTGCAAAATTAATTAACATTCTCTCATTTAGACAAAATAATGATGAACACCTAGTTTTTGCTTCGGAAAGAATTAAGATGATGCTTGTAAGTTGTCCTTCTCATGGTGTTAGTGATTGGACCGTGCTCCATTTTCTTTATGATGACTTAAGTTATATGTCTCATAAAATGTTTGATTTAGCTACAGATGGTGCCTTTGTGACCAAAAACAATTCCAGAAGCTAAAGCTATCTTGGAAAATATGTTGGTAAACCATGGCCAGTGGCATCATCAGAGATAGTTTAGTTCATCAAAGAAGGTTATTTATGTTGAGGAGATTGACTTTCTAAATGCAAAAGTTGATTCTTTTATTGTTATACTTTAAGACCCTAATGTTGATAGAATTACATTGAATGAGCTTGTTAACAATGGTGAAACTGTTGATGTGAACTTCATCAGATTTTTTTTGCAACAATGGTTATAGGAACAACTTCAATAATATTTATGCTATCCCACCTTATTTTCCATTATACTATTGTCAACAATGTTTCCAATGATCTTTAAAGTACAATTAGATCTACTACCAATGAACTCTCATTGCTAAGATAGATAATTTTGATGCTATCTTTAAAAGAGTACTAGAACATTTACCCATGTGTGTCTCAAGAATTAAAAATGCAACTTCAAAGGTCTCCTGACGACATTGTAAAATATGTTCACGAAGTTATAGACAGAACTCCAGAAACTCTTATGATGTTAGAAGTTTCTAGTCCTTTCTCATGATGAAACTTGTGTTAAGAATCTTATGATATTAAGGTGCTTAGTGATGAACCTTTATACTAGTATCACACCTGAATGGTATCCATCAAAAATATGTATCCTTACCGTAGTGAATATGCCAGTCACTTCGAAGAATTTAACAATTAACATTTCATACAACGGTACACTCTTTTCCTACACTTATAGAACATGTATTTAACAATAGGACTAACCGGAAGTTTTTTGTTTTCCATCTGCATAACTTATTTGAGCGCATGCAAAATATGATGTATGGTGTTAATAGGGCAATGTAGCACATCTAAATATATTTTTATTATAAATAAAAATTACCATGTGCACCTCTGTTTAATTGTTATTGATTAATTTACTTATATGCAGATTGGACACTTGTGGCCATGATGCTCCAAATGGCTTGAAATCCAAATTTGAGAGTGTCAAAACGTCCTAAAATGTTATGCACATGTGTAGGTGTCAACTACGTATATGTAAAGTTCCTGAAGAAATATTCCCATTTTTGGGCTACACTGAAATAGATGCACATATTTGTCTTCCTACGTAGCATACAAATGAACATTATTCTTCGTGAAATTCTAATAAATTGTGCATACAATAAATCTTAACAAAAGTTAAATGCATATACATCTATCTAAATGTGACTGGCCCATGTGGGCACATGGATTTATGATAGTGGGTATAATCAAGTATCTTGTTTATGTTTGAATGATCCTAACTCAGAAGATCTAGGGAAAATCGAAAGGCTTATTTCTTATTGCTACAAACCTAGGTTGTTTTCAAGATTTGCTTATAGTGTCAATAAGTTAATATGCTATTATATAATCGTATATTTCATTGATTTAATTACTTCTAAAATGTTAACTTTTGCATATATCTCTCTTTCTCAACATTTTTCCTAACATGTTGTTTGATTTGGTAGATAAGAGAGGTTAGGAAAATCCCTATGGATTCATATTTATTCTCTATTAGAGTGAGGTTTATCCTCTTTAAATAGAAATTAGTTGGTATGGATAAATGAAGGAGATTTTTACATTTCATTAAAGCCAACTGATGCAATTACCTTAAGGCAACTCCGTCTCCGAGAGGGCTGGAAACATGGATGCGTGGATGGAGACACAAAACCAATATTTATGAGGTGGTGTTGCCACCAGGATTAGATTCCTACATGTGTGGTATCCCACACTCATATTCACATGGCATCGTGATTTGGCATTAGCATATTTCATATTTTTAAGGCATATGGTTCAACCAAACATAAGATGTTTATACACCTAAATGTAGCTGAATCCTAGACTCCATGCATCAGAACAAGAATATAGTACCAAGTACTTTTTTAGTATTGTATTTCTACATGTCAACCAGTGAAATGGCAAATAAGTTTGAGCTTCCACTATCGATACTTTTGTTTGAGGTCCACCCCCTTTCCAGATCTATTCGTCCATTTTTAGCCTAAAATTATGCCTCCGCCACCATTTTATTTAAACGTTACCACCCCCCCCCCCCTCCCTCTTCATACGTGTTTTTACCCTAATCTTGAATCGCCGCCGCCGCCGCTGTATTTTACACCTACCCCCACCCCCACAATTCTTTACCCTAACTTTGAACCATCGCCGCCGCCGCCCCTCTCCATAGGTATGTTTCCCCCTTTCCTATCTCTCCCACGCTTTAAACCTAAGTTTGAGCCGCCGCTAGCTATTGTTGTCGTTGTTGTTTCTCTGATTCATGTTCCACGTAGGTCCTGTGTCTGCATTTTTTACCCTAGTTTGTTTACCGGCCGCCTCCGCTCTTCGTAGGTATGTTTCCCCCTACCCTATCTCTCCCATGCTTTAAACCTAAGTTTGAGCCGCCGCTAGGTGTTGTCATCGTTGTTGTTTATCTGATCCATGTTCCACGTTTCTCTCGTGTGTGAATGTTTAACCCTAGTTTGTTTACCGCCGCCGCCGCAGTGTATGGCGTTAGTTTATTCCAAGTATTTCTCCTTGTATATAGAAAGTTTGTGCATGATTCAATGTTCCCTCTCCAATTTTTAGTAACAGAAATTCGAGGTTGAAGGTAAAATGTTAATATTCACTTTGAGCAAGTTCTTCGTGTCGTGAATATGTAATCCAGGTGCTATGTTTTGATAATGTTGGATGTGCTATGTTTGATAATGTTGTCACTCTATTAAGACATACCTCAATTTGGTTTCTTGTTTATATATTCTTGCGGTTATTTTTTTAAGCAATATCCAGATTGGGTTAAACTAAATCCAATATTCTTGTATACATGTAAAAAACTGACCTTTTGATATAGGGTGAATATCTTGCAAAATATAGTGGTATAATATACATAGTGAAATAAGATTCCTTACAAATTATTGGTCTAATACTGTTTTCATCAGTTATTTAGCGTTTTCTCTCAATAATGGCATCAACTATCTGCCATAAAGCGTATATGGTGTTTTGCCCTCGGTTTTTCTTATTTTGTCACGATCCACGTTGTAACCGGTAACTATAATTTCTGAATGTACCATACTGTATTTGTTTAATGTTATTTATGATGAAAGCTTGTCATTGTTATGTTTGCAGATGGTAAAACATGAGCCCAACAAACTATATCCGAAGGTTGATGAACCATGCTCCAATAGTCAATTTGGCCCTCGCACCCAGCCTGAGGATCTGATAAATCGTCTACCAGACGATTGCATTTGTGACATATTCAGATTACTCGATGCACCCAAAGATTTGCTATCATGTGCTACTGTCAGCTGGAGATGGGCTGAGCTTGTGCTGTCTTTGGCATCAAAACTTTTAGAAACTCAGCAGACGAGTCATGTGGTGCTAGAGGGACATGGTCTAGACGACACCCAGCTTGTTATAAAGGTCATTTGCATTCCCTGTAGGGATATGGTTTCAAGGCTAGACATCATCCAGTGGTCAAGTGGCACTGATGCTAGTTCAGGTGTTGGACATGTCACTGACAAAGGAGTCAGGTTTGCAAGTAGAGCATTTCCTGATCTATTTTCAATTTCTCTGATTGGATGCCCGATGATCACCGACGATGGCATTCTTGAGATCTCTACTACTTGCAGCACCAGCTTCAGCTCCCTCCATATCGAGGATTGCCCATCCATCACGGTTGCATCGTTGCAGACTCTGGTGAAGCACGCGAAGAGACTCTCGTTTCTTTCCCTGGATAGTTGCCCTCAAATCCCGGGCAGCGCCATTGTGTCCTTCATGATCCAGAAACCTGGTTTGGCTGATTTGAGGCTCCAAAGCATGGATGTGGAAAATACAATCTTCCTTCCAATGGAGCCCATGGAACCCCATGAAATCCATTGCTTGCGTACCCTACTGTTGGAAGATTGCTCTGATGGCTATTTACAGGGGTTGCTTCCCCAGATGTTTGCTCATTTTGAGCTCCCACTGCTAAAGTGCCTAATGATCCGGGGCTGCACCGTAAATCATCTTGACCTGCTCCGTTTGCTCGGCCCGAACACGATGCTCGAGATCCTCGATCTGGAAAGCGTCAGGTTCTCCTCTTATGCAGGCCTGATGGAGGTACTCTACTCGTGCCAGGAGACCATCCAAGAACTCACGCTGGACAAAATCACCATGGAAGATGTATCGCCGCCCGGAGCAGCCGGCGATGACATTGTTCCCCAGGGCTGCCCGCAGATGTGGATGATCAGGCTGAACGACTGCGATGACATCGTAGACCTCATGGTATCCGAGTTCCTGCCGTGGCTCGCCATGGCCTGCCCTGATCTCATGGAACTCGGCCACCTCCGGATGGGCATCACCCCCAATCTCCTTGACGTCATGTGCCGCTGCAAGATGATCACCAAGATGGACCTGAGCCGGTGTGATGGGAACGACGCCAATGCGGACTGCGTGATCTCGTTGCTGGGGTGTACTCTCGAGGAGCTCGTCCTGGACGGATGGACGCAGTTCACTGGCCACCTTGAGAAGCCTCTCGGCAGGCGCTGCCGCCGTCTGACAAGGCTTAGCTTGTGCCATACGGCCGTCGACGACAGTGCTATGTGGTTCATGATGTCCGAGAAATCACGGTACCTTGAAGAGCTTGTGCTGGCGGGGACTTGGGTCACCAGCGAGGTACTGTATTTGTTGTTCAGGCCGCGGTTGCCTAGGCTCCGGATACTCGACTTGCGCGATTGTCAATGTGTCACCTCCGCCGTCGTGTACAAGCTCTCTGGATGGAGTGACTTCTAGCTTCCGAAGAACAAGAGAAGTCTTGCAATGCATTGGTGTATCTTGCTACAATGCTTCTGCTATTTCTTATCATTTATTTCATTCTATCGTGGAACGATGACATCCCCTTTTGTTCTGTAACATTTACTATTTGTCATTTTGAAGAGTTGTGAACATCATGTTTGATGTTTTGTTTGGCACAGCTGACATTCCCGTCTGGTCAAAATGGTATCTGATTGTGGTTAAACTATGAGTTATCCCCTTTCTCTATTTTTCATTCAGTGGTTTGTATTTGAAGAAACTGCGCCGTGCCCGTGCTTCTTCATTCCTGATGATATGCATGCACTTCAGATCTGAAGTTCAGATCTGCATTGTGTCATTGTGTGGAGCGCAACTTAGTGGTCTCAACGTGAGAGTGTGCATATCCTTCCTTTCTACTTTGTTGTGAGTCATATCTAGCTTAACGCCTTGGGGCGGGGCCATGTCATCAAGGAGATAGTATAAACTCGCTGCTAGAAGAAAAAAGCTGAAGGTAACGGTAGCTCTGCATGAAAATAGATGGACCATTAGGCTTCAGCGCATTTTTACCAGAATTGAGGTTGAACAGTACATCGTGCTTTGGGGAAAAAAGTCAGAGTTTGCAGCTCTCAGACTGCCCGGACAACGCCATATGGACTCTTACGGCTGATGGTGTTTATACTGCTCCGTCGGCATAAGGCTCAATTTCTGTCTCGCATACTGCAGCCAAGTCTGGCGCTTGTTTGGAAGACCAAAGCTGAGTCCAAGGTTCTCTTTCTTACATGGCTCCTGCAAAACAGAGTGCGGACGGCTGATCGCCTGCAGGCTAGAGGATGGCAGCATGATGATGTATGTTGTTTGTGAGATCAAGAGCTGGAGTCTACAAACCATCTGTTTAGTAACTGCCTTTTCGCGAAAGAGTTCAGCGAACTGACGCTAGTCTGGTCGACATTTGCCGTTCCTGCACCGCTTTGCGCAAACACCTGAGTGGTTGGGCTAGACATATGGTAGACCAATTAAAAAAGGAGAAGCTTCGGTTGTCATCTATTATTGATGAATTAGAGGCTTTTGCTGAAGTGAGACCATTGTCAACACAAGAGATTGAACAAAAAAATAAATCCAATGCGGAGATGGCGGGTCTTCTTAGTGAAAAGGAGCTTAAATGGTACCAACGATCAAAAGCCCAATTTATTTTGGAGGGAGATTCGAATACGAGATAATTTCATAGTCTAGCTAATGACAGACATAGGAAGAAACTTATTCATTCTCTAGTCCAAGAGGAGGGCACGATTGAAGGTCATGAGCAACTCAAATCATACATTACGAAGTACTATAAGAATTTGTTTGAAGAGCCAGAAGCAGATAATTTCTCGCTGGATGAATCCCGAATAGATGATATTCCGCAAGTTTCCGATCAGGAAAACGCCCACCTTACAGCTCCTTACTCTGAGGTAGAGGTAAAGAAGGCGGTATTCCAAATGGAACACAACAAAACACCGGGTCCGGATGGTTTTCCAGCTGAGTTTTATCAGACATTTTGGGAAGTAATCCAATCGGACTTGATCGAGATGTTTCATGCTTTGCATGCTGGACAACTCGAGCTGTTTCGCCTAAATTTCGGTGAGATAATTTTGCTGCCAAAAGTTAATGAAGACGAAAGGATCCAGCAATACAGGCCTATCTGTCTTCTAAACGTTAGCATCAATTTTTTTTACTAAAACCGCTACTATTAGGCTTAATTCGGTGACTGATCATGTTGTGAGACCAACTCAGACCGATTTTATGCAAGGTTACAATATCCTTGATGGGGTTGTGATCTTACATGAAAAAGTTCATGAGTTACATCGGAAAAAGTTGAATGGGGTTATTTTAAAAATAGACTTAAAAAAGGTTTATGATAAAATCAAGTGGTCTTTCCTCCAACAAACACTCAGAATGAAAAGTTTTTCTGAAGAGTGGCGTGCTATGATTCATAATTTCGTTTCCCGAGGAAGTGTCGCCATCAAAGTTAATGATGATGTTGGTAGATACTTCCAAACGAAAAAGGGATTACGACAAGGCGACCCATTATCACCTATATTATTTAATATAGTTGCTGATATGCTAGCCATAATCATTGAGCGTGCCAAGTTGGATGGGCAAGGCTGGTATCTCATCTTGTAGATGGCGGGTTATCCATTTTTCAATATGCGGACGATACGATTCTATTTATGGAACATGACATGGAAAAAGCAAGAAACCTGAAATTAATATTATCAGCGTTCGAGCAACTTTCCGGTCTAAAAATGAACTTCCATAAAAGTGAATTGTTTTGTTTCAGCGAGCCTCAAGACGAGGCTGCCCAGTATGCTGAGCTTTTTGGTTGTGGGCTAGGCCAGTTTCCAATAAGCTATCTAGGCATCCCAATTTACTTTAGGAGGCTAACGATTGCTCAATGGAAACATGTCGAGGAGAGACTACAAAAGAGGTTGAGTAGTTGGAAAGGAAAACTACTATCCCTAGGTGGTATATTGGTTCTCATAAATTCAGTCCTAACTAATATGGTACTGTATATGATATCCTTCTTCCAATTACCAAAGGGAGTATTGCATCGATTGGACTACTTTCGGTCTAGATTCTTTTGGCAAGGGGACAACGAAAAAAAGAAAATATCGCCTCGCCAAATGGGATGTACTGTGCCGCCCTAAGGACCATGGTGGTCTGGGGATTCATGACCTTGAGGTCAAGAATAGAGCCCTTCTTGGTAAGTAGTTGTTTAAGCTTCTGACCGAAGACGGGGTATGGCAAACTCTTCTTAGGAGGAAATATGTTGGCTCAAGTGCGTTATCACAAGTTTCTTGATAACCAGGTGATTCTCATTTTTGGGCTGGCCTAATGGTGACGAAGAAATTCTTCTTCCCATATAGTTCTTTCTCCATTAAGGATGGTTCGGAGATAAGGTTTTGGGAGGATAGGTGGCTAGGAACTACCTCGCTCCGGGAACAATATCCAACTTTATACAATATAGTCCTTGGACGCCACAAAAGCGATACGCTCGCTCAAGTGTTGGCGAATACACCCCAAATGTGACGTTCAGAAAAGATCTTGTTGGCACCAGACTAGCTGCTTGGCACGAGTTGCTGCAGCGTCTAGCTTCCATCAATTTGACACAAGGGAGTGATGAGTTTCGTTGGAATTTACACTAGAATGGTAAATTCTCCGTGGACTCCATGTATAATGCTTTGATCCAACCAGATGTGCCGGTAGATAATAATAAGAAAATCTGGAAGATGAAGATTCCTTTAAAAACAAAGTCTTTGCGTGGTATCTTCGTCGATGAGTAATTCTTACTAAAGACAACCTTGGAAAATGCAATTGGCAAGGAAGTAAAAAGTGTGTCTTCTGTCACAAGGATGAGACTATCAAACACTTGTTCTTCGAATGCAAATTTGCTAGTTCTATATGGTCAATCATCCAAATAGGTTCCTCTCTATATCCACCCAAAAGCATTACCAATATTTTTGGCAATTGGCTGAATGGGTGGATAATAGGTTCAAACAACTTATTAGGGTGGCAGCGATTGCCGTTATATGGTCGCTTTGGCTGTGTAGAAATGACAAGGTTTTTAATGATAAAAGTTCTTCTCTTATGCAGGTTATCTATAGGAGTACAGCTACACTCTGTTTGTAGTCTCAGTTGCAACGTGTGGCGCATCGAGACCTGTTTATGGAGGTGTGTACCAGACTGGAGGATACGGCGAGAGACTTTTTATCCCAACATGGATGACAGCATAATTTACGGATTGGACCTCCAACATCATAGGCGTTTCTACACTTTCTCATTATGATATGTAATTCGCCATTTTATTTTCGAACTTCTGGACTCGTTTCGGCTGTGTGTATTATCGTTATGCAGAGGCTGGGTGTAATGCTTAAACCTTTTAAGTAATAAAGCTCCCTTTATCTAAAAAAATCTCCAACTGGTGGGAGGCTATCTGCAAGCTGGGGCATGATCCGACAACCAAAGCTCAAGTGTCCACTGCTGTCGTTGTGATTGAACCTATGGAAGGAGCGCAACAGGCGTATATTCGAGGCAAAACATGCTCTGCCAGGGGTGGTCGCTGACATGGCCAAAGAAGAGCTGAGCTGCTATAGGTTGTTAGGAAATACAGTAGATTTTTCAGACGTGTGCGTTCTAGAGGTGTGCGTGAGTTTTTCTCTGAGTGTTAACGCCATAACAAACTCCTCTTTTCTCTCTGTTAATGCAAAAGCAGAGCTCCTGCTTCGTTCGTCAAAATATCTAGCTTAAATGTGAACTCGTAATTTCTATATTGGTTTAGATATAGATGACTTGAGCTTGGTAGCATGCTCCAATTGGATATTTATGCAAGGTGCGTTTCTTAAGCCAATTACAGTAGTATGCTAAGCTCATGGCCAGCCAGCCGACGATGTTGCAGCTTCCGAAAAACAAGATAAGTCATGCAATGGTGTATCTTGCTACTGCTATTTATTACCATCATTTTATCCATTTTATTGTGTAATGAGGACATCCCTTTTGTTTTGTAACATTTACTATAATCTATTTTGAGGTGTTGTCAACATCACCTTTGAATTCTTGTTTGGCATAGGTGGCATTTCCATCTAGGTGAAATGGTTCCTAGTCGTGGTTAAACTATGAGTTCTTCCCCTCTCTTTACTTTTCCTTTAGTGGTCTGTATTTGAAGAAACTGCACTCTGGTGAATGAGCAGATCACTGGTGTTTCTTCCTGTTAATTTCTGATGATTTGCAAGGCATCTTCGCTTCCGCGCTCCCTCTTCAATCTCCATCCAAGCCCAAGTTCGAATCGGTACAGAGTCCGATTCCAGGTCCAAGTCTTACCGGGAAGAAAAAAGGTTGACTGCCTCGATAAATAAAGGCGACAATGCTTGGTGAGATCCCCATCGACAGGGGCTCAGGGCTGCAAATCCCCACTGCAAAAGGGACGATTTTTTCGCGGGAAAATTCTGTCAGCGAGTGAGCTCCATTTAGTTCGTAGTGCGCGTGTGACGGCGCGATGGCTGGTCAGCACGGTCCGATGCTGATGGTGGATTGCAATTGCGCCACCAAAAGGAAGGCCGAGGTTGCCGCCAGCGAGGGATGCGGCTGCGTCAACAGAAGGAAGGTGGAGGAGCCGGCATCCCAAGGAGTGAAAGCGGCCAACAACTGTCGTGACAACGCGGAGGCTCCGAGGAAGGGGATGCTGCAGATACCCCAGGAGAAGGTCGAGTGGATCCTTTCCCGGAAGAAGCCGCGGCCCCCTCGTATAGACGTGTACGAGTCCCTGGGCGGTGACGGCCCGGAGTTGATGGAGATCGCCCGCGACATTGTGCAGGCGAATGAGCAGCTCTGGGCAAGTATTTGCAAATTGCAGGAGTGGGTCCGCTGCGAGTACGCCGCCAAAGGCTACGTTGAGGTCGACGAGGACTCCGTCGAGCTCGCGGCCTTGCCCCCACCGGATGTTGCCGGCATCGATGAAGCAGAATTGGAGGAGGAGCCCCTGTTTCGATGGTCAGGGCTGCACAAAAACAACAAATTTCTTGTTAAGTGGTACTTAACCGTAGAGTTGTGTAGCCACAAAGCTGTATGGGGCCTAACGAGCTCTGTTGTAGTTCTTTCGGCTGTAAAAACTAAGATTAATTTCCACTAGCCATGAAACTTCAAGTTTTTTAAACCAGATGGTGATTTTCTGAAACTGTGTGTTATGTTTCTGGCTTCATGTTTTTCCTCATGTTGTTTAGCTATCACGAATCGTTGGGATTTCTCTCAAGAGGTTTTGTGTTATGTGCATCATGGAGCATATTGATGTTGCCCAACCGACGGCTCCTACAACAAACGGTCCAATGACAAGAGCAAGAGTCAAAGCCATCCATGCTAAGGTGAATTCACTCCTATCTATGTGTGATCTCGACACTTCTTTGAATGGTTTACTATTTCATTCGGATACCTTGTGTGTGCTAAGGTACAAGCCTCATGAAGATACGCCACCAAGTAATGGAGATGGACAAGGGTTGAGCCAAGAGAATGAAGAAGAAGAGCAAGAAGTCCCAGGTCCCGGTACTACCGCTGCCGACCGCCGGTACTACCGCCGCCCGCCCACAGGTACTACCGGCGCAACTACCGCTGAAGACCCGAAGCTCCTGGAGTCCGCCGGTACTACCGATTATTTCACCGGTACTACCGGACCTGCGCAAGCACCGGTACTACCGGGGTGAAATCGCCGGTACTACCGGCCCTGCATGTCTGTCCCTGGAGTCGGCCGGTACTACCGGCCAGTTCGCCGGTACTACCGGCGCTGCGCGAGCCTGTGTGCTGAAATGGCCCTTGAGCCCTGTAATCCTAGCCACTCATCTACCTTTTCGCATCTAGACTATAAATAGGTGCCTCCCACCTCATATCTAGGGCTAGACTGAGATTAGACTTGAGTTGAGTTTTGCTCCTTTTCCACCCATGTTGGTGTTGCCTCTTAGGGGATGAATCAAGGCCTCCCCATGTGGAGATGAACCAAGGCCTCCCCTTGTGGAGAAGATCTCTCTAGTGGATTCCAAGACTGCTCCTTGTAGTTACGATTACTTGCCAATCATTCCTCTTGTGGTGACTTGATTGGACCGGTAGAATTGACCGGTGAGAGAAACAATTCTAAGAGTAAGGTGTGTTTGGAGAAGGAGAATCGGGGGCTGCCCACGGGGACTTGTTACCGGTTGACTTGCCGAATTATGCTTTGCTCGTTATCTTTACTTGCTTTTCCCCTTTTGTGTTCTTGTGTTCTTCGTGTTCATCCTCGTGTTCATCGTTCCCTCCGCCCAAATCCATGAAAATCGGGACCTACCCTACATCATATGGTATCAGAGCTCTAGGTTGCCACGGATTTGACTTTGTTTCCCCCCACAAATCCACCCAATTTTTCTTTAATTTTGATAAATTCGAAAATTTCCACCAAAAATAGCCATTTTGGGATTCGAGCGATTCGGTCGATTTGTTGCGTTTTTGGTAGTTTTGATCCATGGATTTGTTGCTTTAGGACCCCCCTCCACCTTTGTTTGCATTCCCTAGCCTCAATTTTTCCATTTTCCCACAAAATTGAGGAATTTTCGAGCCCAATTTCCGCCCAAATCGCGACCAAGAACACCAGGAATCTGGTCGCCGGTACTACCGGCCGAAAAACGTCGGTACTACTGGAGGAGCGAAGCACCGGTACTACCGGGTTTAAAACAGCGGTACTACCGCCGGGGCCGAATTTTGGAGAAATTTTTCTTTTTCCTCGTTTCGTTTTGGCATTTTCTCTTTGTTGTTTGAGTCCTTTGCTGGTGTGATCAACGTCTACAACATCGACAAGCTTCCATAGCAGCACTTCATCCACGACAAGCGACGAAGTCACCAAGGACTCGACATTTCCTCGAGATCATAATCCATTGTGAGCCCTTCTTCCTTTCGTGTACCTTGACCTACCCAATTTCTCTTGGTTCTTCCATTTCCACACATTTCACTTGTTCTTGAGATCATGTTTAGGGGAAGTACAAACAGAAGCTCAAGTTCGGATGAGGATATCAATGGAGCAATCCAAGGTGACAATGGCTATGTCACACATAACGAGTTCGTCGGTCTTCGACACCTTGTCCGTGATGGCCTAGGTCGCTTTGAGCGCCGTCTTCAAGCACAAGAAGCAAACTTCAATGCGCAAATGGCGAATGTGACCGAAGCTCTAAACAACCTTGCGCAACGTCGATCTTCTTCTTTGTCACGCTCAAAACGTACAAGAAGCACCTCAAGGTCGACACAACCAAGGCAAGCGCATCATGGTCCTCATCAAGAAGAACCGCAACATGGTCGCCAAGAAATACGAAGGCACGACGAACATGATCGACATCGCCATGATCGACATCGCCATGAAGTGGAACGTCCACCTTCTCCTCGAGCGCACCATGACAATGTGCATCAAGAGCACCATCGCCCAAGTGGTGGATTCCGTGAAAGAACACCATCACCACCACCGCAACATCAAGATCATCGAGACCCTTTGGCAAATGACAATGGTGTTCCGGGTGCTAATGACTATGGTGATCAAGGACGTCGACACCGCCATCCCCCAAGGCCACGCCACCACAATCGTGCCCATGGGAACCATGTGGAGAATCCAATTCCACACCATGAGTATCATCCTCGCCAAGAGCCTCGCCCTCGTCAAGAACATCCACATGATCGCCACCAACAACACCATTCCGAGTCAAGTGATAGTGAGTCGAACCAACACAATGATGATGGACTCAATGGAAGGAGACGTGGACGTGCATTCCCACCTCCCAACCGTCGAGAAGAAGATGACAACTTGAGCAACCTTCGCTTTGATATGCCAAAGTTCTATGGAACAAGTGACCCGGAAGCCTATCTTTCATGGGCACTTAAGGTGGACAAGATCTTCCGAGTTCGTCATTACTCAAACAACAAGATGGTTGCCTTAGCTTCAATGGAGTTTGAAGATTATGCCCTCTTGTGGTGGGAACAACTCCAAGATACATGCTTAGACAACCACCAACAACCAATCAACACTTGGGTTGAGATGAAAGAAGCAATGTACAAGCGCTTTGTGCCAAGTCACTACACTAGAGATTTGTACAAGAAGTTGCAAGAGTTGAAGCAAGGGTTAAAATCGGTTGATGAGTACTATAAGGAGATGGAATTCTCCATGATGAGAGCCAATATTGAGGAGTCGGAGGAGAAATCCATGGCTCGCTTCATGAACGGCCTCAACTATCCAATCAAGAAGATTGTGGAGTTCCAACCATATGCCACCTTGGTTGAGCTAGTCCATCAAGCAACAAAGGCCGAGCGTCAAATACAACAAGTCAAAGGCATTCTTCGCCAACAAGCCCTCATCATCCACGCCTACACCCACACAAGCTCTACTCAAGCAAACACAAGAGGTCCTCCAAGAGTCTCTACATCGACACCTCAAGCGCCTCAACCTTTCAAGAAAGTGCCTCCTTCAAGCACCACTCCTCAAGGTTCTTCGTCTGGCACAAGACTCTTGAAATGCTATAAGTGTGGAGGACAAGGACACAAATCTTTTGAGTGTACAAACAAGAAAGTCATGATTGTCAATGACATGGGAGAATATGAATCTATGAGTGAAGAGGAGTACCATGCCTTGAACCAAGTCGCCACAATACAAAGTGTTGAAGAAGAACCAAATGAGATATATTGTGATGGTGACAACAACCCTTCATTGTTGTGGCAAGAACCTTGACCACCAATGTCCAAGTTAAAGAAGACCAAAGATGCAACTTGTTTCAAACAAGAGCGCAAATCAATGGAAAGTCCATCAAGGTCATCATAGATGGTGGAAGTTGCCACAACTTAGCGAGTAAAGAACTTTGTGATAAACTCAACTTGAAGTTCAACAAGCACCCACATCCATACCATGTGCAATGGTTGAGTGATTCCGGATCCGTCAAGATTCAACACATGGTGCAAGTGTCCTTCAAGATTGGAGCCTATGAAGATACCGTTGAGTGTGACGTTGTGCCTATGCCGTTTGCCACTTACTTCTTGGACGTCCATGGCAATATGATAAGGGTGCTATGCATGATGGAAGGACCAATTACTATAGCTTCAAGAGAAACGACAAGAACTTCGTCCTTCGTCCCATGACACCAAGTCAAGTCATTGCCGACAATGCCAAGACTATTGCACGGGCACAACAAGATCGTTCGTCAAGTGAGATAAGTGGTGAGCGAGAGACCCACCATAAAGTGAGTGAGAGCCACAAGCCAAATGAGAGTGACACTTCAAAGAGAGCCCACAAAATTTACCTATTTGCCACCAAAAGAGAGATGAGAGAGTTGAGAGAGGACCCATCCACCCTCCACTATGTGCTCATATGCAAGGGTGAAGTTTCTATGACTAACACTTTCACAAACTTCCTCCTCCTTCGATGTCTCTTTTGAAGGACTTTGAAGATGTCTTCCCTCAAGAAGTGCCACCGGGACTACCTCCTCTACGCGGAATCGAGCATCGCATCGACCTTGTTCCCGGCGCTCCGCTACCAAACCACGCCCCATACCGCACCAACCCCGAGGAGACAAAGGAGATTGAGCGGCAAATACAAGAACTTCTAGCCATGGGACACATCCGCAAGAGCTTGAGTCCGTGCGCTGCCCCGTCATCCTAGTGCCCAAGCACGACAACACTCTTCGCCTATGCATGGATTGTCGTCCCATCAACGCCATCACGGTGAGGTATCGCCACCCTATCCCTCGACTTGACGATATGCTTGATGAACTTTGTGGTTCCTCCATATTTTCCAAAATTGATCTTAAAAGTGGATACCACCAAATAAGGATGTGTGAAGGTGATGAATGGAAGACCGCATTTAAAACAAAGCTTGGTCTTTATGAATGGCTTGTCATGCCATTTGGTCTCTCCAATGCACCTTCTACTTTTATGCGTCTTATGAATCATGTGTTGCGACCTTTCATTGGAAATTTGTTGTGGTGTACTTTGATGACATCCTTATCTATAGCAAATCTTTGGAAGAGCACACTTCTCATGTTGCTCAAGTTTTGTTGGTTCTTCGCAACGAAAAGCTTTATGCAAATCTTTCTAAGTGCACATTTGCCACCAACAAGCTTGTTTTCTTGGGTTTTGTTGTTTCTTCGGATGGAGTTGAAGTTGATGATGCCAAGATCAATACAATTCGGACTTGGCCTTTTCCATATCACTTGAAGAGTTGCGCCGTTTTCTTGGTTTTGCTGGATTTTATCGTCGATTCATCAAGGATTTTTCCACAATTGCTTGCCCTCTCCATGAACTTACCAAGAAAAATGTACCTTTCATTTGGGGCAATGCACATGATTTTGCTTTCAATGAGCTCAAACGGTTGTTAACCGAAGCACCACTCCTTGCCCTTCCGGATTTCTCTAAGACATTTGAGATTGAATGTGACGCAAGTGGATTGGGCATTGGAGAGTGCTTATGCAAAATGGTAGACCCATCGCATACCATAGTGAAAATTAGATGGAGCTCGTTTGAATTACCCCATTTATGACAAAGAGTTATTTGCTTTGGTTCGTGTTTTGGATGTGTGGCAACACTACCTTCGTCCTAAGGAGTTTGTCATTCATTCCGACCATGAATCTTTGAAATATTTGAAAAGTCAAACAAATTTGAACAAAAGACATGCTAAGTGGGTTGAGTTTATTGAGTCTTTTACCTTTGTAATCAAATACAAGAAAGGTAAAGACAATGTGGTTGCGGATGCTCTATCCCGCAAAGCCAACCTACTTACACGTCTTGACATTAGTGTGTTGGGTTTGGATGAGATAAAGGAATTGTATGCCACTGATACTTTCTTTGGAGACATTTTCGCTCAATGTTCGGAGCACAAAGGAATTGATGATTACTATTTGCACAAGGTTTCTTGTTTAAGGCTAACAAACTTTACATTCCCGAGTCTTCGCTTCGTTTGCTCCTTTTGAAAGAATCACATGTAGATCACTCATGGGCCACTTTGGACGCGACAAGACCTACTCCATGCTCGCCATAAACTACTATTGGCCAAGAATGAAGCGTGATGTGGAACGCCTAGTTCGACGATGTTCGACATGCCTCAAAGCTAAGTCTACTTAAACTCTCATGGCTTGTATACTCCTTTGCCCATACCGCATAAGCCATGGTCTGACATTGCTATGGATTTCGTCTTAGGCCTCCCACGCACTAAAAAAAGATTCCATATTTGTCGTCATTGATTGTTTCTCTAAGATGGCACACTTCATACCATGCAATAAGACCGACGATGCTTCACATATTGCCACTTTGTTTTTTAGGGAAATCGTCCGTCTTCATGGAGTGCCCAAGACCATTGTGTCGGATCGAGACGTCAAGTTTGTGAGCTACTTTTGGAAGACTTTAATGACCAAGTTGGGAATCGAGCAACTATTCTTCACCGCATACCACCCTCAAACCGATGGCCAAACCGAAGTGGTGAACCGAAGCCTATCTACACTCCTTCGTGTGTTGATCAAGCCAAACTTGAAGAATTGGGAAGAGTGCATCCCACACGCCGAGTTCGCCTACAATCGAGCACTACACCGAGCAACAAAGAGAAGCCCATTTGAGATCGTCTATGGCTCCAACCCCTACACCGCATTGGACATGTTACCTCTTCCACTCCGTGAACAAGTTAACACGGACTTCGACAAGCGCGCCGCTTACATGAAAAAGCTACATGAAGACACAAGAACCACGCTAGAGAAGCACAATCAAGACCATGCTACGAAGATGAACAAGCAAAAGCGTGTCATGATCTTTGAAGAAGGAGACCTTGTGTGGCTGCACTTGCGAAATGAGCGCTTCCCGGATGCAAGAAAGTCCAAACTTCACCCTCGAGGAGACGGACAATTCAAGGTTCTCAAGCGCATCAACAACAATGCTTACAAGATCGACATCACCAACTCCAAGTACTTGGTCCATGACACCTTCAACGTCACCGACCTATCGCCATACCATGGGACATCAAGTGATGAGGACGACCAAGAGTCGAAGACGACTCTTTTTCAAGGGGAGGGAGATGATGTAGCCCAACCTACGGCTCCTACAACAAACGGTCCAATGACAAGAGGAAGAGTCAAAGCCATCCATGCTAAGGTGAATTCACTCGTATCTATGTGTGATCTCGACACTCCTTTGAATGGTTTGCTATTTCATTCGGATACCTTGTGTGTGCTAAGGTACAACCCTCATGAAGATACGCCACCAAGTAATGGAGATGGACAAGGGTTGAGCCAAGAGAATGAAGAAGAAGAGCAAGAAGTCCCAGGTCTCGGTACTACCGCTGCCGACCGCCAGTACTACCGCCGCCCGCCCACCGGTACTACTGGCGCAACTACCGCTGAAGACCCGAAGCTCATGGAGTCCACCGGTACTACCGGTTATTTCACCGGTACTACCGGACCTGCGCAAGCACCGGTACTACCGGGGTGAAATCGCCGGTACTACCGGCCCTGCGCGTCTGTCCCTGGAGTCGGCCGGTACTATCGGCACTGCGCGAGCCTGTGTGCTGAAATGGCCCTTGAGCCCTGTAATCCTAGCCACTCATCTACCTTTTCGCATCTAGACTATAAATAGGTGCCTCCCACCTCAGATCTAGGGTTAGACTGAGATTAGACTTGAGTTGAGCTTTGCTTCTTTTCCACCCATGTTGGTGTTGCCTCTTAGGAGATGAATCAAGACCTCCCCATGTGGAGATGAACCAAGGCCTCCCCTTGTGGAGAAGATCCCTCTAGTGGATTCCAAGACTCCTCCTTGTAGTTGCGATTACTTGCCAATCATTCCTCTTGTGGTGACTTGATTGGACCGGTAGAATTGACCGGTGAGAGAAACAATTCTAAGAGTAAGGTGTGTTTGGAGAAGGAGAATCGGGGGCTGCCCACGAAGACTTGTTACCGGTTGACTTTTGCCGAATTATGCTTTGATAGTTATCTTTACTTGCTTTTCCCCTTTTGTGTTCTTGTGTTCTTCGTGTTCATCCTCGTGTTCATCGTTCCCTCCGCCCAAATCCGTGAAAATCGGGACCTACCCTACATCACATATGCAATTACTTTTCAATACCAATGCGGCAAAACCTCAGCGCGTTTCTGTAGTTTCTAGTCAGTTTTTTTTGATGTCATAGTTTATTAGAGTATTCACAAGCTGCAGGTTGTACTGTGGTTGTGATTTCTGTAAGAATTGCAATTCAAAGTTAGCACCTTCGATTCCACTCGAACAACCTTTGTGTTCAATATGATACCAAGAACAATGGCATAGCGTATAGTTGAGCCGGCGCCATCAAGTCGTGCCGTGCTCATAGCTGTGGTCGCTACATGAACCACCACACTGAGACACGACGATGCTGCACACGTGGAACCGTAGAAGGGTTCTTTGTCTAAATATCATGATGAACAAACAGGGTACTGTATCAAGGGGGCGTGCTCCTATTTGATGCGTTTAGCATCGGCGAGCGCGTCAACGCCTGAAGGAACTATAGATGGGCCGAAGCCCACCTCACACGCATCGTCTTCTTCACCTCTGATACCCTCCGTCATGGTCGTATCATCGCTTCCCCCACCGTCACCGCCGGCCACAACTGCCTGCTCCCGGCACCCGCGTCCGGCGCCATTACCATGCCGCATTGGCGCCCCGTCCTGGTCGAGCCGTGGTCGCCGCCGTCCCCGGCTTCCCTCTAAACCCCGCCCCCAACTCCAGGGAATCCCGCATCCGGTTCTAAACTCCCTCATTGACGTGCTCGCACAACCAACCCCCCCCCCCCTCCCAAAGTTAAGGTTCTTCCTCACCTCGGCACGTGCCTCCGTGACGAGTCAGTGAGGTCTCTTCCTCGCATCGGCGGCGCTGGGGTATGTATTCGTACGAACACCCAAGATTCTAAGCAAAAAAAAGATTATAAACTTAGGCCCATATAGCTCAGCCCACAGCCGCACAACCAGAGCCTAGAGCGCACACGCTCTCGACTTTGGCAGTTCACCTTTCGCTCGCACTATCGCAGACACATGCACTCTCATTTGTCTCGACCACGCACACATGCGGTGGCAGAGACAACCCTAGGGAGCAGACGAGCAGGTAGTCGACGGGCGACCCCAGGCCCAGAGAACAGGCGACCGTAACGACACCCCCCTTCACCTCGTGCTGCGACTGCAACGGGCAAGCCGGTCACTCATCTTCCTCGTCTCCGGCAAAAAAATCCGGTCATCCTCTGCTGTAACGGGCAAGCCCAGACACAGAATAGGGTACGCGTTATTCGATGTAACGGGCGTCCAATAGGGTTTGCCGCTCAAGGGAGTCCATGTCAGGCCCCTTTCCATCCCAGCACGGGCCTATCGGGCCACCCGGGAGAGTTTTTTTTCGAGTAACCTCTCGAAGAGGGTAGGACATTCCTGTAATTCGTATAGAACAATAGAATTGACCTAGTTTATAAGGAAGACCGGGCCAAAAAACCATACAAATGCGCTGTTTATGAGGAAAACATGGCCAAAAAACCGCACATGCGAGGAGACCGTCGCCCACACGACGCTAGCCCACCAAACGCCACAAAGCACACCACAGGCCCCGGGGCTGCCGCCCCGACATACACCACTCGGCACCAAAGCCGCACACGAGCCACAACGCCGCACGACCCAGCCGTCTCGTAGCCCCTGCTACCCTCGCTAAAGACAACCGCCCGCATACCTCAACGTTGTGCCAAATCCGGGGCCGCCACCCCGGCGTAGCAACCAGATCAAACTCCGCATTGCCCGGAGCCGAACCAGCCGGGTCGGAACACCTGCTACCCTCGCAGCACCAGGTCGCCACCCAAAACCTCGCTAGGAGAAGGCCCCGCCTCATAGGACCGTCGCTGTAGAGGGGACCGAGGCCGCCGCCTCGACGTACCGCCACCGTCCGGGGTCGCCACCCCGGCATCCGCCTCCCCCGACCATAGCACCAATCCGCCCAACCGCTACGAAACCGAGGCATCGCGAGGGCCAAGAGCTCCAAGGCGACGCCTCCACCAAGGAAATGACGCGTTCGTCATCGCCGCGCACTCCACGGGAGCTTAGGTTTTCACCCGGAGATCTTGGAACCACTCGCATCGGAGAGGATCAGAGCTCCACGATGACGCAAACAAGAAGGGGAACGACGCCCGAAGAGTCCGCCGTCATCGGCACTGACCGGAGTCGGATGCAAGGATTTCGCCAGGAGCTTGATCTGCCCGCGAAGCGCCGGGAGCAACAAGACGAGCAAAGGGGCGCTGTGGCTCCTGCCGTCGCACGCTGGAGCCAAACCGTGGTGCCTCCTACCACGGCGACCGCCGCCGCACCATCTTCCACGACATGGAGCCGCCGTCCCAGCTTGCCCGGGAATACTGAGTTGTTCTGAGACAGGCTCGAATCCGTTTGGGAGGCCGATTCCAGCTCCGGTTCTTACCGGGAGAGAAGAAAAGGTTGAGTGGCTCGCCTCCCTCGGCCTCGATAAATAGGCGACAACTCTTGGTGAGATCCCCATGGAGAGCTAGCTAGGGCTGCAAATCCCCACTCCAGAAGGACCGATTTTTTTCGCTGAGATCCAATTACAGTAGTTCGGAGTGTGTGTGACGGCGTTGATGGCTGGTCAGCACGGTCCGACGCTGATGGTGGACTGCAACTGCGCCACCAAAAGGAAGGCCGAGGTTGCCGCCAGCGAGGGGTGCGGCTGCGCCATCAGAAGACAGCTGGAGGAGCCCGGCATCCCAAGGAGAGAAAGCAGATGCTCCAAGGAAGGGGATGTTGCGGATCCCGCAGGCGAAGATCGACTGGATCCTTTCCCGAAGGAAGCGGCGGGCCCCTCCTATCCAGCTGTTCGAGGACCTGGGCGCGGACGCCGAGTTCATGAAGATGATCCACGACATGGCCCAGGCGAGAGAGCGGCACTAGGCAAACATGCGCGAGCTGCAGGAGTGGGTCCGCAGCGAGTACGCCGCCAAAGGCTACGTCGAGGTCGACGAGGACTCCGTCGAGCTTGCGGCCTTGCCTCCGCCGGATGTTGCTGGCATCGATGAAGCGGATTACGAGAACTAGGAGACGAGTCAATCTTAGAATGCCCCAGTTCTTAGAGCAAGTATAATAAGACTAGTCAACCGGCTACAAGAGCTGTCATGTCACCAAAAATCTTAGGTGAATGGAAGAGAAAGGATGAGAGAGAATGAAGCGGGCGACTCAACGATAGCACGCGCTGCGAGAAAAAAAACACCTCGCATGCAGCATGCACCAATCCTGCTCGTCACCCACCTGCTACACTGCTACTTAAATATTCAATTAAACCAGCGTACAACCCGTTCTAAGAGTCTGCTTATTATACTTAAGCTAGCTTTAGGGTGACTAGGTGATTTGGCATCCCTATAGAGCCGGCAGCCGGCTCTCTTGTTGTCCTTGCTCTTATGGTCATGGATGCATAAAAAGTTAAAAACTACTCCTAGAACGAATTATGCAGTTATCTTTCAACACCAACAAAGGAGCACAACCTCGGCGACTGTCAAAAAGAAAACCTCGGCGTGTTTGGTGTTTCTGTACTTTCTAGCATTTTTTGTTGTGGATTATTTGAGTATTCGAGCTGCAGGTTGTCATGGGGTTGTGACTTGTGCAAGGATTAGACAGTCCGCAAATAAACCGTGTAAGCATCAATGTTGCCACAGAAGCTGCCGACAAGCACATACGGGACATATGTGGATTCATCTCTTCAAAACTGCTAGGGTAAATCGATCGTCATGATGGAAGTGATCAACTGATCAGCCTGAATGATTGCTCATGGCCAGTTCCCCCAACAGAGGTTGCAGAGGAAACAAAGGAAAGCACGGGATGTACAATCACAACATGAACAAATGAAGATGAAGTGTCACTGGAGACCTGAAGAGATGGGGATAACTAAGTAACTGCGACAAACAAGCAGCTAGAAAATCAACTTTAAAATAACTTAACTAATCCATTGCTAGAATTAATATGATGGTCGTGGTGTTGAAGATCTCTACTAAAAGGGAGTGGTGTTTAAAACACGTTTTAATCGTATTTTGAAATGTTAAAACTTGGACTAAAAAGTGCGGGCGTGCATCTCGACATTCTATGTGCTCACAAAGTTGTCTCACGGTAAATAATATTTTTCTCATCGTGTCTAAAACAACAACAAAAAATTGATGCTAAAAAATCTTTTCACAGAACATTTTTCTTTTTACAAAAATTGTCGGTTTCCACCAACCTTGATGTATGCGCCAAAGTTTTGTTCAACATTTACCAAAAATCATGACCGAGTAAGCCATGGATTTACCCTACTAGAAACAGAGAAATCCCCCAAAAGGGCACTTCATCCACTAGGGTCATAACAAGGAAGGCAGAAGAACGAGCGTTGCGAAGGGCCGCCAATGTCACAACCTAGCAGCGGGTCATCGATGAAATCTAGCTTTGTTGCTTGGAGGCAGAGGATTCCGGCTTTCGTCGTTGTTTGCCGTGCCAAATTGTTTATGCCACTCACATTTCAACATAAAAATAGGACATAGATTATCACTCATTTGGAAACCACAGGAAGCGCGAGATATGGCGAAGAAGCGTACTAAATAGAACACCGACCAAACATACATGGGGGCGGGACGACCCCCAACCATGCAACCACAAAATGATCATCCTAGATGAAACAAACCACCAGACCCAAATTAAACCTAATTGATCTAGCATAAGACTTGGTCGTAGCTATAAGAAGAACCAACATAGATAACTAGTGTGCCGTATTGGCGATTCTAGGAGCATAAGTGGACCGAGGCATAGCCCGGTGGTAGGAAACGTGCTGATACGTCCCACCCGCCTGAGTTCGACCTTCCGTGTTCGCACTCGGTGCGTACGCACAATTACCTCGATCGCAAAAACAGCCCTGCTGGATTCTTCCCAGTACAGCCACATTTTCTTTGATTCTAGGAGTAGAAGCTTGGGCAGCGGCTAAGAATGAGAACAAAAATCTCTCATTCGGCTAAGAATGAGCAAAATGGATTGTATCCATACCAACTCTAAGTAGTGAAATTAGGTTGGTCATTCTACAATTAGGTTGCTATCATGGATTATACTACCTCCATTTAATAATTCTTTACGTGATTTTAGTTCAACCCACGACAAGAATTTTGAAACGGAATGAGTAGGTACTAGTTTCCCCGCAAGTACAAATAAATCGGCTATGAGTTGTTGAAAAAAAAAAAGATAGAGGCGCACATGGAGCTCCACTTGCTATATCCGACAGAGTACGATACACATATTCAAGTTATCTACTCAATTTCAAAAAATAATTGGCTACTGATTTGAAAATGGAATATGACGCTGGATAGTAATTCAAAATTTCATAAATACAACACGAAATCATTTTTGAAGAGTTCGGCATGCATGCCAACCTCCGGTGGACCCCACCTCCATACACCGAACCGAACGAGCCAGCAAAGAGGGAGAAAGACACATCACCGCCCTTTCCTCCCCCTTCCCACCACTTTCTCTCCCGATCTCTCCTCTTTCACCTCTCCCGTCTCCGGCGAGGCCGCCGCCGCCGCCCGCCGCGGACCATGGACGGAATCGAGGGGCTCCTTGCGCGCGACTTCGGAGTGCGGCGTCAGGGCAAGGCCGCGCCCATGGCCGCCGCTCGCGGCGCTGGATCCGCCTGGCCCAACCCCAGATCCACCCCCGCCCCGTCCTACGACAGCCTCTTCGACGCGCCCAGACCCGCGGCTCCGGACTCGAGCTCCTCCTCTGGCCCGTCCCTCGACTCGATCTTCGACTCGTTCAAGGGAACCTCGTCCTCGACGTCGGCGGCGGCTGCGGCGGGGACCAAGCCGGCGTTAGACGACGACTTTTTCAACCCGGTCGGCGGCCTGAGGCCCTCCAACTCCACGTCCTCCACCACGCGCTACGACAGTGAAGACGTGTTCGGGACAGGGGCGGCCCCCGCGTACGATGACGTGTTCACTGGCAGCAACCGTTCAGCACCGCCTTCGTACGATGACTTCCTCGGAGGTTTCAGCGCGAAGCCGCAAGCGGAGGAGATGAAGAGGTCGGTGGTGGCCGAGGATGACGACCTGCTGGGTGGGTTCGGAATGAAGCCAGCCGGGGAGAAGAAGAAGCCGGTGATGGAAGAGGAGGACCGGCAGGGCAACGGGTTTGATGATCTGATCCCTGGTTTCTCCGGAATCAGCCCGCCAAAGAGTAGGTGAGTAAGCTCTAGCTTTTGCTTGTGTAGATCTGCATTGGGTTTGGGTGCTTATTCTTGTAGATCAGAGTCTTGGGTAGGGTGATGTTGGTCGAACTGAAGTGAAATGTGAACATATAGGACCAATTCTTAACGAATCTGGAAGCAACCATAAGCAAAGAGAGAGCTTGCATGGCATTGGTGATTAAATTGAAAACAAAAAAAACTGTTATATTCTTTCCATGCGTACACTGATGCTTTGCTTCCTAGCTTAAACCAACTGAGATTATTAAAAGAGTATGTACTACAGTGACCCTAACATAACGAAGGTACTGGGAACCGAGAGAGGTAGTGAGAGAGGGCAGAGTCTGCATCCGAGTCAACATGAATCGGAAAACTCAATTCAATGTGGTATAACTTAAAGTTACAATTGACCTTTGTCATACTAAATTAGTAAATTGCAGACATAAATGAATTCTACTAGAGGGTTAAGTTTATGTTATCTCTCTTATTCAACAGAGGAATAAAGACTATGCAGTATTAGATACACATCGTTCCTTGCTATTATTAGAGATCTCATTGTGCCTTGGCTAGTAATTCTTACTATTCTCTTCCACATAATTTATCTTCCTATAAGTTCAGTATGTTTTCTTCTCCTCCAGTTCATCCAATAGCCGTACAGTGTCAAAGTTTTTAGGGTTGTGCAATATAAAATATCCGTTGCCATAAACCTCCCACTTTTATTTTATGCTATCGGCTAGCACATTTCTTTTAATGTCTGTCAAACATGTATTTTCTGTTGACAAAGATTACAATATCGGTTTCATAATATTTTCTACAAATTTCAGGAAAACTAGTGATGATAACACCAAGAAGGCATCAGTTTCAACTTCAAAATCAACTGCCAGCATGGTTGATGATCCATTTGTTGTTCTAGAAGGAGTTTCTGCTCCAGGTTCCGCATATCCATCCCCTGGGAGATTCGCAGATCCCTTGGAAAATCTAGATGAACCTGTAAACACTGAAGGAAAGAATTTCGATAGTACTGCTGATGATGGTCTATTTGAGGATTCAAGTACTTTTGACCAGGTCCCAAAATCAGATCCTTTGTTTACCAATGGCTATGACAAGGATAGTCATATGCAAAGCAAAGCCCGAGACTCAAGACCTGTACAAGGCTCGGCGAAGAGAAATTCTGGAAGCGGATCTTTGGAGGACTTTGTAAACGGCACACAGAAATCGCAGTCTGCAAGATACTCTGATATTCATGTTGATGACAGTTCGGAGAGATACAATGGCAACGGTATGGAGGATCAGTCACCGATATCTACTGAATCCGAAGACGATATATGGCTTACAGTTTCTGAGATCCCCCTCTTTACACGGCCAACTAGTGCTCCGCCACCTTCCAGATCACCACCTCTTCTTAAACAAAAACCTCTTGCTGCAAAAGCAAATGGAAAGGATGATGGACAAAACCGCAACCACTACAAATATTCGCCAGAGCAAGCAGATGTTTCTTTAGTAGATGAATCAGAGGATGTTGCCATGGGTAAGCCACAAAGGCCTGCATATTATGATACCAATGCTTTTGACGATGATGAAGAGTATGATACAAATTCTTCAGCTCGTGATGAGAGAGAAAGCCAGGAAAGATTGGAACAGGCACAAGAAATGAGACTAAGAGAGGAACAGAGAAGACGTGAAAAGGAGAGGGAAATGGAACAGCAGAAAGAGAAACAAGCTGTCGAGAGGGCTACAAAGGAGGCACGGGAGAGAGCAGCTGCTGAAGCTCGTGCAAAAGCTGAAAGGGATGCCCGTCAACGCTCGCAACGTGCTGCTGTGCAAAGGGCTCATCAGGAAGCGCGTGAGAGGGCTGCAGCTGAAGCTAAAGATAGAGTTGCAAGGGCCGCTGCAGAAGAAAGGGAGAGAGCTACTGCTGAAGCCAAGGAAAGGGAGAGAGCTGCGGCTAGGGAGAGGGCTGCTGCGGAAGCCAGGGAAAGAGAGAGAACTGCTAGGGAGAGGGCTACAGCAGAACGAGCTGCTACGGAGAGAGTTCAGCAAGAAGCAAGGAAGAGAGCTGAGCGAGCTGCAGTGGAAAGAGCTGCTGCTGAGGCTCGAGAAAGGCACGCAGCAGCTGCAACAGCTGCTGCTGCGGCGGCTGCAAAAGAAAAACAAAGCACACCAGATGACCTCGACTCTTTCTTCAGTAATAGTGCACCAAAGCAGAGGGCCCCAACAGTGGTACACACGAGCCCCAAATATTTACATAAAATTTTCTGGATATCATTTAGTATCGTCACCTTTTTCTAATGTTGGGTGTTTCAGGATTCAACGTTTGATTTTCAACCACAAGGTAGAGGAACAGTTAATGGATCACAGAGAACGGCCTCTACCTCAGCATCTACAAGAAAAGCAACAAATGCACCATCAGCAACAAATGTTTTTGGCAATGGTCTATCTGACCTATTTGAATTTGAACGTACTGGTCCTCCCAAAATAGCAGTTCTGTAACATTTGTCATTTCTTAAGTTTGCAGTGTTTGTGATTAATATAGTATTATTTTTCAGCCCGTTCATCATCTGACGTATTTCAAGATGTCGAGGGAGAGAGTGAAGAAAGAAGACGTGCTAGATTAGAACGTCATCAGAGGACCCGTGAACGAGCGGTAATGTTATACCTCTCGGTCTCTTGCCAATGATCAATCTGGCTGATTCCCTCTTGTATTTGTCTCCATTTTCCCTATTATAACGGAATAATAGATATTGCACTCTTCTACTACTGTTCATCATACATAACAACAATATATCTCCAGGCGAAAGCTTTGGCTGAGAAGAATGAACGGGATATGCAGGTTCAAAGGGAACAAGCAGAAAGAGATGTAAGTGTTGTGTTGGTCATATGACTTGCAGCTTGATTCTGCTAATTTGAGTTGAATAGTTCATGCAAAGAGTCTGCTGTGCTGCTATTGTACATTTATTTTCAGTATTTCATAGACTTTGCTGGCATCTTCTTTGGCTCATGATGCATGCCTTGACTATCTTGGTTGCTAATATCTACTTTATTATTTTTTATTTTTCTTGATTCCAGAGGATTGGTGACTCATTAGACTTCGAAATTAAGAGGTGGGCTGCTGGAAAAGAGACCAACTTACGTGCTTTATTATCAACTCTCCAATATGTGAGTCACTGATGCCTTTTCCACTGAAGTTATCCTCCTTATGTTTTCACCTGGTTCTGTGCTTTACTTTTTCATGCTATCTTTGTTTTACATTGCATAATTATGCTCAATATTTCCTTTTGCTTCCTTCCAAACAGATACTTTGGCCAGAGTGTGGATGGCAAGCTGTGTCCTTGACGGATTTGATTACTGGTGCTGCTGTTAAAAAGCAGTACAGAAAGGCAACGTTGTGCATCCATCCTGATAAGGTGCAACAGAAGGGTGCAACTCTTCAGCAGAAATATATTGCTGAGAAGGTCTTTGATATGCTTAAGGTGTGTATTCTGCTTCTTAAGTATCGTAGTGACAAGATAGGTTTGGTTTTGTAAGAGAACTATCATTATATATTGCATCCTAATAATGTGCTAAACAGGGTAGTTATGTGCTGATATAGTAGTTATTAAAGCAAAATCCTTTGTGGGTTCTACTGAAAAGTTCTGAGATTAGTAGGATTACTATATCTTGTCATCCATGATAAACCGGATTAGTAGGATCACATTGCTTTTGTAATTTGCATCGGTTGGTCACAATGTCTGTATACTATTGGTGAGGAACATATATTTGAGATTGTAACGTACACTCATTTTGTACATTTACATGAACAGGAAGCATGGAACAAATTCAATTCCGAGGAGCTCTTTTAAGCCCTTCGTGTGAATATATAGCGACCTTTTAATTGTACCCACCTGAAGCACTGGAGGATGTAAAATGGGTTAACGGCATGGTGCGGTGAAGCTCCATCAGAGTTATTCTGTTCAGATTGAGCCCTCTGTTCATTTGAGGGATAGTTGCGTGATTTATTTGTGATGTTTTTTAAAGCATATTATACCTCAAAGGGCCAATATTACACATATTTCTTCCACACCATTCGTTTATAACCAGACCACAGATAGTCAAAACCACAGCTCATGCTTAACTTGTGCTGATTTTATGAAAACAGATGTACAATTTTGCTCTTCCAAGTAATTATCCCACTCTTGTAAATTGTACAGCTTGTATCATTAATTTGGGACATGATTTGGCTTACTCTGCTATTTGAGTCTCCTCAGGATAATCAAGTTAGATCTTGTCATGCTCCTCGTACAAATTTGTTCTACCCTGCCATATCTCCCACTCTGTAAATTGTACAGCCTGTACGAACTTGATTTGGCTTACTCTGCTGTGGTCTCCCCCACATATTAACGTTTGACCTTTTCATTGATTTCGAAACAAATCCATGGCCCTATTGCTTCAGCGTCGTTTTATTTTTTTCTTTCTCTCTCTGCTTTTGTTTCAAGGGATTTCTCCCTGCTTAGAGAAAACTCCGATAGCTTTCCCATATTTGCTCGAATACAATTTTTTTTTTGTGTATTGGGATAACAACTTGCTCCTGACAAACTTTGATGTCCGATTGGAAATTTAGCAATCCATATCCAAGAATGCCAAACACGGGAAGACGCAACGGCCACGCGATGAAACTTTACCTGTGTGCCGCAACCTTTCTTGTCGTCCCCACCGGCTCAAGCACCACTCGTCGGCGCACCGACGCCCACTAGCCCCATTCTTCTAGCTCACATACAATCGGAATCGAGACCCGGCCGTCGCGCCGTCCACACAGGATTAGAGTCCCCGTTGTTGTCTCACCTCTTCTATTCGTAGGCAGGTGGCCGACGGTAGGCTCCCGGCCTTGCCTAGCTCCGCTCGGCCGATATAGGGTGTTCGTCGAACTGTTGGGAAGGTATGTTCTTTTTTTTTTTCCTTTTTTTCTTCGAAACTGGTTTATATTTATAGTACATTTTTAGTTGATTGTCACATGTTTGTATAGATATGTTGGTTTAATAAAAAATTGAGGTATGGTTCGTCGTCCGATATAGAGGATGAATGGTATGGAGACGGAGATAGAGCAAAACCATGGTCGGAAACACGGAGATCCATGTGTTGCCCAAGAGGTGGTTTTTAGAACAAGACAAGAAGACCGCCGTTAGCTTATGTTGAATTATTTTTGAGTACCTGGTTCAGCACTGGTGTCTCCAGTGCAGTACTTTCGTTGGCGGTTCTGGATGGGTACGGATTTGTTCCAGCACATTTACTCGATGATTAAAAAGTATGTCAACTTCTTCGTGCAGAGAAGGAATTGCACAGGTCTCGTCGGTCATAGCTTGCTTAAGGTAATCACGGGTTTGCATATTATGGCTTATGGAATCCCCGCTGATTTGGTCGATGATCATCTTGCAATGGTGAGAGCACAACTATTTATTGCTTGAGACCCTTTGCAAGCGCAATTATCAAGTGCTTTGGGGTGCAATACTTGAGAGCATCCAAGCTCAAGATCTTGAGATTCTTTTGGCAATGAAAGGTGCAAGGGGTTTTCAGAGATGTTCGGCTCGATTGATTGCATGCACTAGAGGTTAAATAACTGCCCGGTGGCATGGCATGGACAATTCTCTAGACGTGTCAAAAATCCAACCATCATCCTTGAGGTCGTTTCAGATCTGGAGACATGATTTTGGCATGCCTAGTTTGGAATGTCTGGATCATTCAATGACATCAATGTACTCAACCGATCGCCATTGTTGGCAAAAGGAGAAGCACCAAAGGTGGAGTTTAAGGGAAATAAGCATAAGTACACCAAGGGATACTATAGGCAATGTTTGTCAAGCCAATTCCCACACCTAAGGTAATAAACAATCTTGTTTCCATAGCTCAAACAACTATAGGAAGGATGTGGAGAGTGCATTTCGGATTTCGCAATGCCAATTTGCTATTTTTCATGGCCCAGCTCAATTTAGGGAAGGATGTGTATTTACACTTACTTCAACTTCACCATGGAATTCAAGATGCGAAGACTCATCAACATCTTAAAGATCTCCTAGAGGAGTGGTGGAAGTGGAATGGAGAACATCATTGAGATTCTATTTCGGCTGATATGTCTCTAAATCGGTTTCGATAAATATTACGATGATGCATAGGGGATTTCAATGATGAACATTGTGTTGATAAATATGTAATGTCTGTTTCTTTTCATTGGGATTCTATATTATCAATTTGAATAAATTATAGAATGCTTTGGTTTGCATATGGACACATAGAACTAGAAGCACAAATTACCAATCTTATTTTTGGTATTCAAAGTATGGTGAGCTGAAAGGCTGAAAGCTGTAAAAAAAATGGCTACTCATTTCTTCTCTCTCCACCCAACCCACTTTGGGTTGGTTTGAGATGCTCTTACTATGAGTTGGTTTTCTTTTTGAACATTTTACTGTGAGTTGGTTGTTTTTATCAAGCGAGAAGCATGTCCCTCGGGTTGAAGCAAGAGTATCCATGGAATGAAAACTGTACCGAGTAATAAATAAATAAATTAAATACGATTCGAATATGTGTGCTGCCTCACACGATGGTACTTATAATCTGAAGACAAACATGCCATTAAAAGTTCAGTACATACTGTCGGAGAGAACCACCCCACTATTTGAAAACAGGGAAATGTTCTTATTCCATGACACTTCATTTAGCATGTACATAGCTACACAGGCCTATAGCCAAACCCCATGACAAATGGCTGCATTCATATTCTCCACATGAAGAGAGGATCGGGAAGCACAAACAGAAGCTGATGAATAGCCCAAGACTCGGTGCACGATTTTAATTACATGGCAGGAGGATGGTTGGCAGCCGTTGCTCCTCAGTGGAGAGGAGGAAAAACCCGGCTGGTTCTGACCACACAAGTCGCGATGATGCACATGCCGAGGAAGGGTAGTATAGCGACTGTACAATGTGGCGAGGGGTTCTAGTTCCGATTTTATTATTCCTCTCACATGAAGTAGCTCAGTGCTTTCTTCTTCCTAGAACCGCCTTCGCCATAGAGCTCGTTCCACTGAACGAGCTCATTCATGTTTGCCGAATCAGATGACACACTCGCGCAAACCTGTGGCAAAGGAACAGATTATGTTATCATCATCTCCCAAGGAAATAAAACAGGGATCAGGTGTTGATAAATGGCTTGTTGTGCCCACCTGCTCATGGGCAGATTTGAAGTCATCCAAACTAAGAGGACGGACGTCCTCGCTTCCGTGCAATGCAGGCTCAGGCCTGCCTTCTGCTTTTGCTACATTCTTCTCCTGCATAGACAAAACAGTCTTAGAGTATAACAAAAGGAACATTCCTAAAGGCTAACCGCGATATAAGAGATGAAAAGGACGTCTTACGACAATGCAAACCAAATATGCCCTATTATCAAGGTCATGTGTTTCAATAAATAGCACAAGCAGACTGAAAATTAAACCAAAAAGTCAAAGTTGCATCCTACCTTCTTTTCCTTCTCTAGGATTTCTCGAATGGGGAAGTGCGCTGCAGTCACACATAGATTCTGAAAACACAACCAGCTCAGTGAAACTTGTGCAAACACTTTGATCCTTAAGCATATAACAGAGCAAATCAACATCAAAAAACATACCTTCAGGTCACTTCCTGAATATCCATCAGTCATACTGGCAAGTGACTCCAGATCAGTATCTTGTCCCAACTCTTCTTTCGCTAAAATTACTTTCAAAATTTTCTCTCTATTTGACGCGTCAGGTAAGTTCACCATTAGCCTACAATATTCATAATATTAATAATCAAATGGTTAGAAACCAATAGTCAGGAATTAGATGACCCCAACACAACGCGTGAGACTGTACCTGCGGGGGAACCTCCTAATGACAGCCTCATCCAGGTCAAAAGGTCTGTTTGTGGCACCAAGAACAAGCACACGCTCTTTATCCTTGGTGCGCAACCCATCCCAATTTACCATAAATTCATTTTTCATCTTGCGCATAGCTTCATGTTCGCCTGGATTTTCTCTCCTTCCTAACATACTGTCAACCTGTCCAAAGTTGATATACACTTAATAGACTGCATAAATAGCCAGATAATCAACAGGCTAACAAAGTAATTTATGCTCTCCATACCTCATCAATAAAAATAACACTGGGAGATATTTTACTTGCTAACGAAAATACAGCCTTGACATATTTCTCTCCTTCGCCAAACCACTGAAAGTAGACAAAATACCATTTAGCCTCGAGAATCACATGATTACCTAATTAATTGCTCTTGGAAAAAAATACCTTTGATGTAATGCTTGACATTGATATGTTGATGAAGTTAGCGCCTGCTTCGGTTGCTACTGCTTTAGCAAGCATAGTTTTCCCAGTGCCAGGAGGCCCAAAAAGCAATATTCCCTTGCAAGGCTGCAACGAATGGATTGAGAGTAGGCACTTCTAAGATCTCGACGTAACCAGAACAGCAAAATTAGGTAGTAGACATATTCTTCCAAATTCAATACCAAACCGGAGAGGCTGGAAACTCCCGTGTCCAAATTTTATGGCCAAGAGTTTCACGCAGAAGTACAGATTGTTTTTACTTCTCTACCTAATTAGACCCGGCTAGCCTATAAGAGCCCAAATTTCCTTCAAAATACTTGTCACGCAATTTAGGATGTTCTAAAACAAAATCAGAAATAATACTGTGATACCTAGAGCAAACATGCATTCAGATGAGCTCAAGGCTGAAAGATCTAAACATGATAACTTATTTCACTTCTTTTTGCATGTAATTACTATTACTGATTTGAATCTTTCAGTACTGATAACCTAATATTATATTGAATAAAAGAGGAAACAAAGATGTATTAAATATATCAATCATGATGTGCAACCTACAGTCAAAACAAATTTTGAGCCCCATGTGAGAGACCATGTACATACTACAGCCTTTTGTTACTACCTTCGTTAACTGCCCTTTGCAGAACAATTCAGGCCTCTGGAGTGGGAGCATCACCAATTCCTTCAATGTTTCCTTTACATTCTCCAAGGCTCCAATATCATCAAAGGTGACTCCAATATCATTCGGTGGTATAACATCTGCCAAAAGCCTTTTCTCAAACTCATTCTCTGTAGCAACATCCTGAGGAAAAGAAAGTAACTTACAAATAAAAACTGAAAAATATCCAATCTTGGGGAAATCACAAGAATGCTTGATATGTGTGAGACAAGAAGTACCTTCAACGATTTTTTTGAGTTCTTATTATCACTATGCATGCTCTGCAGCATGTCGAGGCCATGCTTAAGGCTGTAAATCATTAGCAGTAAGTTAGCGCTCCAGAGAGAAGATTAGCTGAAAGCTAACAGAGGAAAAAGGAAACTGGCAACAGCATGACTACCTTCCGCTCGTGAGAACAAGTTTACCATCCTTAGAGGTTTCAACTTCATTGTTCTTAAGATGATAACTGACAGCATAGCCAACAATCTTGTCCACATCTAAGTTTCGAGCAACAAACGCTTTAGTTCAAAATTCTACAGATAAATTGCAAAGATAAAAAAGATACTCACTTTCATTAGTAAGTGACTGATCTTTGATGAATAATTCTTCAAGGTCATTGCATTCGATTGCACTGCGACTCAGAAACTGCATTACAGAACAATGAGCAACCACATAATGGTCTCAGACTATCTAATATAGATACCCATTCTATGAAAATAGCTGATTATAGTCAGCAAGAGAATATGGGCATGAAAATAACTGTAAATGCACGAATACAGCATGTGCAACAAAAATGTAGTACCAAACAGATCACTTGAGAAAATATTGCAGAAGGGCTGTTGAAATAAATAAATAAAACATCTTTTAATATTAGAGAGTTAAAACCTTTGACGAGACGAGGGTTTAAACAATCCAAAAAACTTTTGTAGCAGCACACCAGCTAGTACTACAGAGGTTTACATCACTGCGAGCAGGTTGGACCAAATACTAGCCCTAAATGATGGCTATATACATTTTAAAACAGGAAGTACATGTTTCCAAGCGATATGCATAAATTTGTATTTCCCGTGCGACTTACTGTGCGAATGCTACTGATGTTGGATTTTGCTTTAAGGGTTTCAACATCACGGTCCAATTGTTGCCTCCAACTGGTAAGTAGTGCTTCATCCTGAAAATTACTATTTGGGTTAGACAGCATACGTAAGAACCACACGCAAATGAGTGTAGCAAGGGATGTCATTACCTGTGGAAGCTGGATGGAAATTTTGTTAGGGAAAAGTTTGTTCAGATGTTTCATCGCTTTCGGGCTTTCTTTGTTCCTTTCGTGCAACCGGCTACCAAAGCTATCCTGAGTTTGTCAATATAGTACAACACAGTGAAACAGATAGTAAACATCAGCACCATGTGTTCATAGGACTAGCAAAAAACTATATGCATTTGAAACACTCAACGAAAAATAATATTAAAGAACAAATAGAACGCAAATTACCGGGAAAAGGTCAAATAGTGTCTGGCTGCTACTAGCGAATTTCGTAAAAAGAAATCCTCCAGGATGGGCCTACAAGACAGATAGCACCATCTTAGCAAATATTGATAGCCCTTGAGAGAGGTTGCCAATAAGAATCAAAACGGGAAAACGGTTATTCAATGCCAATTCAACACATTAGATATATTACTATTTAATGGCGCCAAAATTTGCAATATCGCCCAGCTCAGTCCTGCCATGGGAACTCAACACCACAAATTTGTCTAATATCTCGGAAATAGTATATGTACCTTCTCTTTACGGCTGTCCATCTGAGTGTGGGATCCTATGATAAGAACTCCAGGTGGAAGCAATTCAAGTTTGTTCCTTAAAGATGAAAATGATTCTGTAATTCCAGTGAAAGATTTCTCTAAATCCTTTAGTAACACTATCAGAGAGCCGTTTTTGCGTTCTTCTGAGATGACCTGACAGGCAAGGAAAATCATCCTATCAGTATTATAACATGATAGCTGATTTAGTTTGCAGAATTCAAACTCCAAAAATGACGCAGTACCTCAATTAACTCGGTCATAGCTAGCCTCTCAACTTCTTCGCCACCAGGAATGTCTGGGCGAAGTAATTCAGCTGCGGAAACAACGAATAATCAGCAATAAATAACAATCTGCAAAAACTATGTAACATGTGGGATGCAGAAGTTTTAGCTAACCAGAGCAGAAGAAGCCATGATCTTCCTCACACAAGCCACCAAGATCATTACCATCAGGGATCTGCTTGTCAAATCGGACTCCAATTTTAGATAATCCATTGTCTTCAAAAGCAAGCATCACTCTGCCTCGATAACCATAACTTGGGCCCCTGAAGACCAATCAGGAGATTTATCAACAAATCATACAGAAGGAGGTCACTACCAAAAAATATATGGCCATCAGGACAAAAGGATATGTTGTTGTCAAGCTAATTTCGAATTGGCATAATAGCAACATAAGGAAGACAATCCTCATTGGACTGTGGAATATTAAAAATCTAGATTGCATGTTGCCAATGTCCTATTTCTACTGTTCCAAGTAAACAAAGTATTTGAAGGTACAATTGAAATGTTTTTTATTAAGACTTGAGAGGTGATCCTCGTCCCATTGCTGTAGGTGCCTGTATGGCAGGCCTACAGCCATACATTTCACTAGGTAAATCCGTAAATGCGACTGTCAAAGAATTTTTTTAAAAAAATTGCAGGAATACATTCTGTCCACCCAAGAATTCCATATTTCTAGTAATAAATATAGGAGAGATTTTATCAACTCTCATGCCACCCAAACATCCTGAAAGCAATCCCACAGACATCGCTTAAACCAAACAAAGTTCTTGACAAAAATTGAAGTGGAAATCTAATATTTGGATGATAATAAAAGAAGGTACCTATGTATTGTTGCAGATGGCTGTGCTGGACCCACATACCTCACTCTCTCCCCTACAAAAGATGTGACAGTGCAATTACTTCTAAGCAAAACATGGTTGAACTAGATATATTTCTTAAAAAAGTATAGCCTACAAAAGTTGCTACCAAACCTTCTCTAAAAGTATAGCCCTTCGAAGTAGCTGTTGAGGATTCCTGTTTGGGCAAAGTTGCAGAATGTAGAGTGGATGTGCCCACAATATCAGCGTTCACACTGGAAGCTGGTGCAACAGGTCTCCTAAAGTGCATGGTGTCTGCCAAGGAAGATCGGTGCTTATGAAGAATTGTCAATTTATCTACACCCGCCTTGTCCCCTGACTTATCAGTCTTGACGACATCTTTCTGGGTTTCTGGATCCTTTGAAGGCACCTACATAGATTTTTGTTCAAATAAAGTTACTGAGAACGATCACTCTTCAAGGTTTTCTCAAACTTTTGAGTGTGTCCATAGGAGAGAACTTACCCCGGGCAACAGGAGTGAATCGACAACAAGTAGTCTAGCACCAAAATGTTTGGCAAGTGCCTTTATCAATGTTTCCTGATAAATCTCCGAACCTGATGCATATTTTCATTAGACGATTAGATGGGCACTGCATATTTTCATTAGACGATTAGATGGGCACTGAAAGATGAATAATTTTAAACCAAACATGTGCACTAGCATACCTCAAGATCCTTAATTTTACTCAACACAAACAATACACTAACTAAACAAAGTTTACCTGCTGGACCAGATAATAAAATTCGCTGGTTTATTGATGAAATTTCAGAAAACTGCTTCATAAACTCCTTCTTTTCCAAGTGTAGGAATGAACATGATAAGAGCACACTCTTTGTATTCTCGCTGCATGAGAAAAAGATATAAATATATAATGATATAAATGTGTGACGGAACAATAAACAACATGCTTCACTCTGAGGGCACCTACTTAACCTAAAGATGCAACCCAATCTACAGCTATTACTTAACAAACAAGCCATACAGGACCAAATGTGTACTTGGACAAGCCCAAAAACTAAGCAAGCAGAGAGAACCTTATTTTTCTTATTATCTAGCATACAAAGAACATACTGTATGCAAAATTTCAGGTTCACACCATATGCAGGAGCTACAAAATACAGTATAGAGGGCAAGCAAATCAAAATAATGTTAAGTCAAAGCATCACCTGAGGTAGTAAGGAAATTCTCAAACGTAACTTCAATATCACTTGGACTAATAATTCCTTGTTTCATCCCGTCCTTAAAGGCTTGGCATCTGCTCGGTGGTAAACTGGCTGAATTGTTAAGATCCCTGATGAGATCCCTCTGATCTTCAAGAGCTTTAAAAAGATCACCAGTCAAATCGAACTCGGATACAGTTGACCCTGTAATCATCCTCAGAACTGGCCTTATCTTATAAGTTGAAATCTTACCGATTTCATCAAGATGAGCATCAGATCCAAAGCCAGTTTGTCGACTGGTGTCGTTCACAACAGCATCAGGAGAAATGGGAGTTGCAGAAACGTCCATTGGAGAATCTTCAATGTTAGAATTAGCCTCATTAGAATTTTCCCCATTCTCGCATTCCTTATCAGGGCTGATGCAGCGCCCTTTTGATTTATCAGAAGCAGATGATGCAATAGGTTGCACTAGTCTCTGATTTTCTTCCCCAGATGATGCAGGTGGCACTGCTGGTAGGTCCTTCGATTGACTAGACACAGATGCTAACATCTCTGTCCCTGCAACAGCTGAAGTAACTTCTGTTCTGTTCTCCATATGGATGTGCTTGACACCAGCAGCTGGAGGTTCTAAAACGCTGACAGCAGATGATGGCACCACTTTAGCAACTTTATCATTCAAAGGATGCTGAAAAATCTGTATGTAGGTTAAGGAATGAAATGAAGGTAACAGATCTAATAAAGAATGTTGTCCCTGAAGTGAATACATTTAGCCTAATAATGAAAAAATTGAATGAAAGTTGATAGACAGAAACTGCATGATTGCATGCACAGGAACGATAGTAGGATACATAAGCATGCTTGCCGCATGAAGTAAATACAAGTTCATCCCCTCCTGTAAGGGGAAGTTTCAAGCCTGGATTTACAGCCCTTCCGTTTAATAGGACGACGCCCTTGTCGCCTATAACTTCTAACTCGCAAGGTCCTCCTTGCTGAAAAAAAACATAAAACCGATAATTATATACATCAGCAGGAAAAGCAACTCTCCTTCAATCCTCACATCACAAAATTGAACCAGAAAATACAAGGTTGTACCTCAATGTGCCGCAACTTGCAAAGTATTTTACTGACGGATTGGTCTTTCAACAATAGATTACATCTTTTGCTTTGGCCAACAGAAAATTGAGGGACAGTGATAGGAAGGTGAGGACTCTGGTTCATGATAAATATTTAATATCAGTAAGAAATAAAAATACATTCCATGCGGTAACAAGATTAAAAAAAAAAGATGGAAGTCAAGGTCACTGCAAGACAAAATTGAACCCAGAAAGATCAACAGGAACACAACTTCGCCTTCCAAAAGCCGTAATGTGACATCTTGGGAAAATCGATTGCAACAATTTACACTACTAGATATGCCCATATAACCTAACTACTACCTAGTTGCTAAGAATTGGGATTTCCAATATACAAATTACCTTCATATTAGCCCTAGAATTTATATGCTTCTAGAGTGCCTGCTAGGCTACTACCTAGGAGATACAAAACATGAAACTTAATATTTATTCTAATCTATAGCTGACTTTAAGAAAAATAAACAGCCAACTACACCAATGCGATCCATATGTATTATGTGGGATGGCAGCAAGAGAAAGTAGTTGCATTCTCAACTTGTTTGGTAGAGAATCTGATTATGAAAACATGTGTTCAGTGTTTAGCTCTCTGGAAAAGACCTTGTCTACCTAATATATTTGTCAACTTCTAGCTTTAACTTCGAATCTTCTGGCACTGAGGTAAGTCAAAGCCTCCTCAGACCCATTGCGACTTGGATGATATAACTAATATACCAGGTAAGGACCTCCTATCCAACACAACTACGGCTACTATCAAAATGATCCTCAGTAACAAAGTTCTGACTAGGAGAACAAAAATGAAAAACCAGGTGCAATGTTGAAACGGTTACTAGAGAGACTATCTTGAACTAGCTAGAATATGGTTGCTGAAAAGTTCTTTCCTGCATCCTCATAAAAAGAACATTCTACTGCTGATCCCAACAAGCTGTCAACATAAACATCTACATGTCATAAATCCAATGTACTGGTTCCATAAAAAATAAAAAATAAGATCTAAAATTTACGTCGAACTAAGCATTAAATTAAGGGAGCAGAGTAGCTCTGAGCTCTAATCACTGTCAAGCTCCAAGGGCCACTTTGATTCTAAGGATTTTCATGGGAATTTGAAGGTTATAGCTCTTAAATTCTTCCTATGTTGGTCTTTTGATTCGTCAACTGTAATCCATAGGAATTTGTGGTATGAGTTCATATGCACCCTGTTCCATTGATAATTTCCATTGATCCGTACCTCTTGGAAAAATGCCTATGACGCAAAAGAAATCCTGTAGGCTCGAGGTAAGGCACGTTCTCATGATCCTACAGTTCTACTATTCCTGTAGTTTCGCAAATAAAAGAAAGGCTCTACATGAACACAGATACCCCACTAAACCCTCCAAACAGGCAACACAATAACTGAAATTTGCCCTAAAGAATCCTACGCATCTTAAAGAACGAGTCTTGGCTAAGCCTGGAATCTAAAACTGCAAGCAAGATTAAACCTCGATTGCTGCAAGATGCAAACCAACATTAATCCCCTGACCTGTGAGCTCTGCGAGAGCAGCTTGGCCCATGGCGCCACGTGCTGCTGCGGAGGCGTCTCCTTCCTCCTGCGGGAGCTCTCCGCAGCTGCGGTTGGCCGCTTATCACCTTGATCTGCAAGAACGAATCAAAACCCTAAGCAGTCGATCCCAAATTCATCGGACAAAACCCCAGGATCCCAAAGAAGAAAGAACAAGAAAGCCACACCTTTATTCGCCGGTGTCGAGGCGTCCTCCGCCAAGCCGTCGCTCCTCGTGGGCGCGGCAGCCACCGAATCCTCTTCGGCCCTCTCGGGCGCAGACGACGTCGGCGACGCCGGGGGTTCCGCCTGGGCAGGGACGCGGTTCAGATCGGCCAAATCGGGAGAGAGATTCTTGTCCGATTCGCACGGGCAGAGGGGACTCACCTTGGGGCGCTTCGGGGGAGGGGCGGAGGCGGAGGGGGAGCCCGGGGACGAGGACGTGGAGGCCGGGCGCTTGGCGGCGGAGCTCCGGCGAGTCTCCACCATGGCGTCGCGTTCGCCGGAGGCGTGGCGAGGGTTTCTCTCCTCCTCTCCTCTCCTCTCCTGCCGAGAGGAAACTCTACGTCGGAAATGGATGGTTTTTCTTTTCTTTGGATTGGAAGGAATTCTCTTTTGTTTATAAGATTTCGAGCTTTTATTTTCCTCCTTTTTATCTTGGTGGTGTGTGATGCCGGGCGGATTTGTGCCGATTTATATATAGCTACACGGTGAACGATTTCGAGTAGGACACGTGTGTAAATATCGTGGCATCTCGTGCTCGTTTTCGTGGTGTCAACTTTTGGGAGGTGTTCGTTAAGGAAACGTACTATGTCGGTTTGTTCTGAACTTTGATGTAAAGATCGAGAAAAACTGTCGACACGTACAATCTCCATCGAACGTCCCGAATGCACTCCCACACCTCATATGGAAAAGTCTAGTGAACCTTGAATTTATAGATGAAGTCTGAAATAAGGCCGAACTTCTAAAGTTCTAATCCTTAAAATGGAACCTTCACTATTTGATCCTTTCAATCCTAACTACATCGAATGAGATTCGCTATAAACTTGTTTGACCACGTGAGATGCCGATGTGGCAGAAAGCGGGATTAGAAGAGGATTAAGGGTAACCACCCAGTCTGGTCGCTTGGACCCACGTGTCAGCAATCATTTCTACCCTTCCTCTCTTCCTCTGTCTCGTCTAAAACCAACACGATGTGAAAAAAATTAGGGTTAAGGAGCAAATTTGCTTGGCGTCAACGAGTGAGGAGATGTTGCATGCGGTGTCGTATGGACTCGCTTCGAAGCCTCGTCACACTTACATGGCGGAGAGGAAACTCTCTACCACTACAGGAGAACTCCCCCCCCCAAACCTCCAAACAACTTCATTATGTCCTCAGGGGTGTAGACGTTGCTCTTGCTGATGTGAGACCAATCTTGCTTAACCAATTTCTTGTTGGAGTAGACTTAATGATAAGTATTGAATTGTAACATATCATGAAAACGTCGGTCTGGGTAGGAATTCTCTTTTGTTGATCAATCTTCATTTGAGAATGGGTCTTCTCCTCTTATCCTTGTAAATTAAACTTTGTCCATCATCTGAAGATCTTGAGTTGCTAAGCTTGAGGAACACTTTGGCAAGCTAGCATGCTTAGGAACTGAGATCATCTGAGCATCTTGACATTAAAAGATGCATCGGGCTGACTTGTGGGTTCATGTTGATGAGAGTGTGCTGCATTTGCTGCTTGTCCTTCATATGACATTTCATCAGCATGATAAGGAGGAGAGACTAGTTGAGTTGGACTTTCATTCTCCTGAAATACAACAGCTTGTTCGGAGGTGTCTCGTGGTGTTGCTCCAGTGTTTGCTATTTCGGCTTCAGAGCTCCTTCTTCAACCGGTGTGGGGTGAAGAGAAGCAGACCGTGCGGGCAGCTCACCATCAGCTAGATCAGCTTCTTGGTTATAGGTAGATGGGAATAAAGCCTCTTAATTTATTGAAGGTGATCTCCTTAGTTGTTACACATTATATAGCTCTGGAGCAGGAGCAGAGGGTTGTGGCAATCCAGAAGAGGGGTCTACTGTAGTTTCCGACTGCATGGGCGAACAGCGGATGTGTCCGATCCTACAGACGGAGGGCTCTAGACTGTGGTGTGTCGGCTTCTTCGCGCTTGCCATCGGTCGCCTGAAGGCGGGCACTATTTTCTGGTGCGCAAGTCTCGTCATGTGCACCAGGTTGCTCCTGTCGTCAGCGGCGACGTCCGACACAACGACACGCATGGGGCAAGGGCATATCTGCATCTTCCCGTCGGCATCACGCACGGGGCATTCACTTATCTTCACCACCGATGAGATTGTGCACACGCTAATGGGGGCTGGACAGTGGTGCCACGCACTGGCGGATCTGCAGCTAGCTTAGGGGGTGCACGGGACACCGGGTAAATGGAAAATCCTTTACAAAACAACAATTTTTCACCATGTGTGCACCCCTCAAAAGATGATTTTTATCCAATTTGGCACCCGTATGCACCCTGGTACTGACTGCTCTAGCTCCGCCATAGGTGCCACGTATGTTATGCATGATTGTTTTCCGTCAAACTATTTCCTATGGAGGACACCGTGGGAGCAGCTGCGGGATCATGGTGTTTGCATGTCAGTTTGCAGTACTAGTGTGGAGTGGCAGCGGCCAAATCTACCGTGCCTTTTGGGCGGACACCCGACAACCTGGGTTTGTTGTCTAAGCCTCTAAGGTGGGAAGATGTCCCACCCATCCACTCGCGCCACTCATATCTGGATGAATAGTTGATAGTCTTACAATGTCGCCAATCACAAAGAACACAGAATTACAACTACAAATATGGCTATGAAGATGCTCGGATAATGGGGACGGAGATGGAGCGGTGACGGTGGAAACACTTGATGAAGGAATGGTTGGTGAGCAGCCCTTCTCCAACGGATGTTCACTCTCCTTTATATAGAGGCAGTAGACGGGACTAGATATTTGGGTCTCTTCTGATGCAAAATCCACTAATCACGCCACTTGCTAAGTTTCTTTTTGAATTTTTCATTGTTGCGTACGCCTTATAAATTTGTAATAAAGTCGCACGAGTTTTATTGTGAAAATAGACACAAGTTGTTGGCGTTTGTTACAACTTTTTGTGCCCCCTACCATGATTTTTTGATTTTTCATACGAGTTTCCCAATTGTAACAAACTTGTATATTTACAAAAATATACAACCGCATGTGTTTTTGTTGTTCTAATCATCTATAATTTGTTAATTAATTGGTAATTTTTATTGTAAATGAATGCGCAACAACGTCTTTGTTGTTTAACCATTTTTATTGCGTTAAACACATTACTGTTTGTTGTAATCTTTTTTATTTTTGTTACAAATCTATTTGAAACATTTATTTGTTTGTTGTAATCGTCTGTGATTTTTGTTATAAATCAATTTGAAACATTTATTTGCTTGTTTAACCACATTTTTTAAACATTATTTTTTAAATGTCGCGACGATATATTAGTGTAGTATATTATTTTGTACATCAGGTGCGTGATTTTGTTGCAACATTCAGAATTTTGCTAGAATACTAGAAGTAAGTTGTTTTGCCTCACGAGTTCTAGTGATTATCTATTTAAAAAATCAGAAATTAAATTACAAGTTTAAAGAAAATATGGAAAAAAAAATCATGCATGTTCTCACTGATGATGTATACTACAAGCTGCAAGAATCTCAATGCAATTTTTTTAATGGTATAGGCTCCACACTAATGACAAAATTTGGAGATTTGAAACTATGCATTGTTAACTTTACTCAGATATGTAAATTTATCATTTCGCATTGTGATTTTGCACTACTATAGGATACATAATCGAGAACATGCATGATTTATTTCAGATGTTTTGAAACTTTTAAATATTTTTTTGATTTTTAAAAGCAGCGGGAGCACGGGATATCGAGTGTAAGAAATCTCTACTCCAATACCAGGGATAAACCACCATGGTTGTATACTTGCTGTAATATGGGAAAGGACATGGAGTCAGGGACAAAGTGATGTACCATTTCGTTTTAAATGTATAAGCCGGGGTTTATTTTCCAATAGTGAGGGGTTAAAATACGAAATTATGATACAGTTGATTCTGAGTGCATGATAGCTATCTTACCGCTATTGAGATGACCAATTTTTGGCTCCATGTTGTTGACCGAGGTCACGTTGTTAGTAAATCAGTTTTGATTCTCTATAAACCAATAATGTGACGGTTTAATCTAAACTGTTTAAATCCAGGAAAAAAATGAGTGAACTCGTAACAAGGTAGCCGACAAGGATCACATCCATCTCAATTTCAATTAGAACTAATCATCTCAAGTTTTTGTCAAACTAATCCATTGACACAAACTATTCATATGGGAAAAGTGAGTTGTTAACGTCTTAGATTAGAGGTTTGATAGGAGCATTGCAAGTTTTCGGAGACCCAAAGTTTTTGTTGTTTAGTCCGAACGGTTTGGACTTGAAAAGGTAAAAGCTAGGCTTCCACAGATAGTCTCAATTAATACGGCCCATTTTTAGATAGGCTCAATTAATATGGCCCATTTTTAGGAGTAATTCGCTATGTTCAGTTTCTGAGGAGCAACACCGCATCAGAAAATGGATTTCTACAACTCATATGGCGCGCAACTCATATCTTGGGCCGTCCGTTTCTGCAATTAGAAACGGATGCCGTATGAGTTGTGCGCCATATGAGTTGGAGAAGCTCATTTCCGCACCACATGCACATTTCCGTCAAGAAAGAAGAAGCAAAAACTCGTCACAACCATATGTTCTGTCGGGGAATCATTTGCAGGACGCCTTGACCAAACCATGGCTCGGGTCCATGTCAGCCGGCCAGGACGATTCAGCTCCCATGCCGAGCGCATGCACATGGCCGCCGCCGAGAGCCTATGGATAATGGATAGATCACGCACGAACTGACCGAGTCGGGTTGATGATATGACGTCACATCACCGAGCAGGACCCGGGGTCGTCCTCCATGGAGTGCACGGGGTAGCGCCGCGGCGCGGCCGCGGCCGCATGCTTCCCATTCACATGCTGGCTGCCGCCGTTCCAGCCTTGCTGCCTGCCGCCCTTCTTCTTCGGGTTGCTAGCTGCCGCCGCCGCGCCGCCGCCCTTCTTCTTCGGGTTGCTAGCTGCCGTTGCCGCGCCGGCGCCGCCAGACTTATTGCCGTTCTTGGCGCCGCCGATGTCTTTCTTCTTGCCTTTGTTGCCCCCGCCGCCATTCCTTGCACCGTCTTTCTTCTTCTTCCCGCTGCGGTCCTCCGTCTGCTTCTTCTTCCACTTCGAAACAGATTAACGAGAAGACCTGTCAGCAATTAATACGCGGGAAAGCAATCCATATTTACCATGATAATAGTATATGTACACGGGAGTAGGTACCGAGCCGTCTCTTGTGCTGGCGCGGTTGGGACGGCCGTGAGCGCCGGCGAGGAGCAGCTTCTCGAGGCCAAGGTCAACGACGCAGGCGGCGATTCTCCCATCGACGTCCTGGAACCTGGCGGCAGTCCTGCCGCTGGTGAGCCAGGCGAGCCAGAGGCTCTGCCGGCGGCGGGACTCGACGAGCTTGAGCGCGTCGTCGAGGGCGGCCTTGAGCCTGCCCAGCGCGCTCCTCCTCGACGCCACGTCGCCGCTGCCCGCTGCGTCCTTGAAGTCGCGGAGGTTGTCGCCGATGGTGAGCGCACGGTCGGCGAGATGCCGGCACCTGGCCTTGTTCCGGCGTGCCGTCTCAGCCGCTTTCGCGATCTGTTGCGCCAACTTGAGGATCGTGCTCACTACCTTAGATGAACGCCCGGGACAAGACTAGTATTACTGAACACTGATCAGTCTGAGATCTCCCGATCGGAGAACGTTTATGATCTCGAAGGACTGGTGAGTGGTGAGTGATGAAGGCGCCTAGCTAAGCCTCTTTTTTCTTTTTGGAAATTCACATAGCTTAAATTTCGACGAAGCTATCAGCAAGGTCTCATTGCTGACGTATACTTACCCTTAGCAGTATCATTCGTATTTAGAAGATACATTCATTTTTGGTGAGGAGGTACCTACAACCAGTTTTAATTACTAAAATTAACCATCGATGTAGCAGCAGCTTAGGCTAACCATATATAGCACGAGGCCATGATTAAACTTTGGAAGGCTACGTCTCACCAACTGAGCTGAGCAGCAAGAGCGACCTCGACAAAGACTTCACTACAACAGTACGGCTTGTGACTAAATTAACTTTATTATTCAACTTTCTTTATTCCATTCTATTTTGGTGATGTGGTCATGTGGATAAAAAAATGAGACCAGCCAGGACTAGCCCTGGTGGTTTAATTTTATAGAAGAATCCCACCCGGGTGAGATGCCATTGCCAAATATTCGCTCCTGACAGTATTCGAACCCTGGCCAGCAGGATGGACCACTATGACTCCTACCACCCGGGTGAGATGTGGTCATGTGGATAAGAGTAATGACGGGAGAAGTGGCTTAATCAATCAATCACCTTCACAATATACAATCTCGAACTAGTTAGTGCAGTAGGAGGCACTTCTGTAGTACTACAAATATATTTTTCTTCAAAATTCAAACACATAATCCTCGACTCTTTCTCGGTCCGCCATGGCTTTGTTAATGCCCGTCATAAGCACACGATTATTGCTTGAAACAAACATGTATCCTCGCTGATGAGGGCATGTGGTTCAGTGGTGTGCTACATAGACTATGTCATGTTGCGCTCACAATAAGCGTCGATGGGGCAGCCAATGCACATGTTTTTTTGTTGCACGAATCATGTGTGTTCGAGGGCTAATCGCATATAGGTAGTCATATGTGTTTGGATCCCATCACACCCGATCTTGTTGTTCGAGTTGTGTGCATTTGAGCCCTCAACTAGTAGATGCTCCTCCTCCCGGTCTCGCTCTCAGCCACCTTCCATGAATAGAGACGTGGCGCGTAATCATACACGTAGTAATTCAAACCACCACTAAGCCCTCACATAAAATAAATAAATATAACAACAAACAATCTCACAACTAAAACAAAATTGCACCAATTAACCAATTCTTGGCCATTAGGTACAAATAAAATAATGTAAAACTAGCAATGATTAGGATCTATTATGTGAACCACAGACTATATTGTATTCGTAACTCCATGACATTATATCAATGTAGTCTAGTACAGGATGAGTGTACAGTACATTCATCATCCGTCATTTGGTCTATCCATGTGGACGTGCAGTCATTACTAACTAGTCATCGTCTAGACATAGAAGCATAGACGAGGCACAAACTGATGCATGATTTGGCCTGCATAGATTCGTAGTACGACACAAAACGTACAGTAACCATATGGTAGCCTCATGTTCTGATCTGGGTATACGTATTCTCATTTTCTGGAGATGTCTTAGCACTAGGCACTAGCTGGTTCTTTTTTCAGTTCATATATCTGTAATAGACAAATATGAACACATTCCTCCAATGTGACTCGGCGGAGTCGCGCATTATTAGTGTAGATGTACCACAAACACGTATCAAACCACCACTAAGCCCTTATTCAAACCACCACTAAGCCTGTAACAGCAAGCAAACTCACAACTTAAGCAAATTGCACCACCTCACAAATTGTTGCCCATTAGATCCACATAAAATACATTACACTAGGTCACTAGCGATATTGTATTTGTATCGGTGGCATGATAGATGACAATCATATAGACTATGTCAAAGGATGAGTATAAAATACACCCATCATCAATGGCGAGGTATGTCGATGTATAAACAGTTAAACACCTCGGTTAGTAGCTTCTCCCCCTATAGTAGAAGTATAGACAAAGTATGAAACCGATGTGTACACTTGTCCTGCACAATTTTTTCATACGCCACAAAAACAATACCATTTGTACAAAATTACGGTATCCATGGGGTAGGCTCATTTCTAGGAATACTTCGGGTGTATGTTTCCATTTTCGGTAGAAAACTTAGCACTAGCTGGTCCTTTTAAGTTCATATATCAAGTAGAACTACATAAATAACATTATTACAATATGACACAGCCACATTGCATTATTAGTTTAGATGCACCGCATACACGTATTTGGACCACCGTTAAGACCCTCGCGTAAAATAAATAAATATAAAACAACAACAAGCAATCTCACAGCTAAAACAAATTGCAACAACTCATAAAGTCTTAGAGGGTGTTTGGTTGGGCTGTGGCTTTCAAATAAGCGGCTGTCGGCCCTTAAGTACCTCATACAATTGCAGAGCCCAAACACAACACACATACACGCACACACACAAGAGTGAGTGAGAGAGAGAGAGAGAACATGGAGGGTGTGTTGATCAGGCACCGAACCGTGGAGGTGAATGACATCTCGATGCACGTTGCGGAGACCGGTCCCGAGGGGAGCTCCAAGGGGACGGTGTTGTTCCTGCACGGCTTCCCGGAGCTATGGTACTCGTGGCGTCACCAGATGGAGTATCTGGCGGCACGGGGCTACCATTGTGTTGCACCGGACCTCCGCGGCTATGGCGGCACCACCGCCCCGTCGGACATACAGTCTTACACTGCCTTCCATGTCGTCGGTGACATCATAGGTCTTCTCAATACCCTCGAGCTCCCAAAGGTACGATTTCGTTCATTGCCTCATTGTACAAATTTATGGCCCGTCTGATTATTTGAAGAAGGGCTACTGTATCTTACTCGGTGAGAAAATTTTACCGTTGCAGATGTTCTTGGTGGGGCACGACTGGGGCGCGATGATCGCGTGGTACGTGTGCCTGCTGCGGCCGGATCGCGTGACGGCGCTCGTCAACACCAGCCTCGCCTTCAGGCGGAGCATCATCGCGCGCAACGGCCCCGACTTCGTGAAGCCCAGCGAGTACTTCCACCGCACCTACGGCCCTGCCTACTACATGTGCCGCTTCCAGGAGCCCGGGGTGGCGGAGGCGGGGCAGTTCGCGCCGGCACACGCGAGGCGCCTCCTGCGCCAGATCCTGTGCCACTGCTTCAGCCACGGCGTGGCCTGCGACGAGGAGATGGACGAAGACAAGTACCCCACGTCGACGCTCCCTCCCTGGCTCACGGAAGCCGACCTCGACTACATGGGCGGCGAGTTCGAGAGGACAGGGTTCGCCGGCGGCATCAACTACTACCGCAACATGGACAGGAACTGCGAGCTGGCGGCGGCGTGGGGGGACGCCAAGGTGCAGGTGCCGGCCAAGTACGTGGTGGGGGAGGGTGAGATCACGTACCACTACAAGGGGATGAAGGAGCACATCCACGGGGGAGGGTTCAAGAAGGACGTGCCGCTGCTGGAAGAGGTGGTGGTCATCCCCGGCGCCGGCCACTTCATCCAGCAGGAGAAGGCGCAGGAGGTCAGCGACCACATCTACGACTTCATCGCCAAGTTCTGAACCATCTACTTGTCCTCAACCAGCGCATATATGCACATGTACGCACCCGCGATACTACCAACAACCAGGCTTGCGTGTTAATGCTGGTTCCGGCGGACAGTTTGTTATGTCAGAATTTCAACCTGGAAAAATAAAAGTACTACGAATTTTCATTTCTCATACGAACTGAGAGCTACTTATATATTTCTCTGCATCTGCATCCATTTTGTTCAGTGGATACTACGAACAAAGAGCAGGCGGCTATAGCTCCGATGTAGCTTTTTGAGCATGTTGGCTGTAAATGAATCCATATAGGAAAAAGTATAGATTTCACTAATGTCACACATCGGATGCATTTCACCCTGAACTTTGAGACTGGCTAATTTCAACCCTTAAATCTACCAAACCAGACAAATAACCCCCTACGGTGGTTTTGCATAATTTGATCCGTTTTGTGCGATGACGTGGCAATGACGTGGCGTTGGTCAGAAAATAACATTGCAGCGTGGGCCCCACCTCTCATCTGCTCTTCTCTGTGGCGTTGACTCTCAGGTTCGGGCCATCAGGGGAACGGAGCGTCGGGGATGGGAATCCATCCTTAGCGTGAGCACTGAGCAGTGTATTGAGCCGGCCAAGTTCCGGCGGCACGACCCCGGACAAGTCTTTGAAGGAGAGGTCGAGGCGTAGAGCCGGCAGAGCGCACCGAGCGACGGCGGGATCTCGCCGGAGAGCGCGTTGCGGGAGAGGAAGAGCAGCTTGGGCCGAGGAGCGGCGAGAGGTCCGGGACGGCGCCCGAGAGCGCGTTCCCCTTGAGGCTGAGCACGCGGAGCGCGTCGAGCTGGGCGAGCGGCCAGAGCGCGTCGGCCCCGGACAGGCCGAGCCCCTCGAGCACCAGCCACGTCACGCGCCCGCCGGCGCACGTGACCCCGCGCCACGCCAGAGTGCCGCACGGGGACGGGCTGGCGGAGGCGTTCCAGCTCGCCAGTGCGCCAGACCGGTCCACGGCACGCTCGCGACAGACGAGCCGCGCTCCCTCGCACCACGGTGGCCACCATCCCCGAGCACCTCAAGCTCGCGCCCCGAGGACGGAGCCACCCGCCGCCCCAACCGCCCGCGCCGTCTGCTACAGACGCGAACCCGCCGTTTTCCCACGCTGCCGCCCGCCCGCACTCGAACCAGGAGATGGCCAGCCGCCGCCGCGACCTGAGCTCTCGGTCAACGCGTCCTGACAGGTGGGGTCCACGAGAAAAATAACGGTGTGTAGCACAGTGTGCCACGTCAACGAGCAAAACCGCCCCAAATCGACTCAAAACCGTTCAAATTCGAGAAAACCACTAACATGGGTTATTTGTCCGGTATTGTAAAGTTCAGGGTTGAAATTATCCGATTTTAAAGTTTAGGGTGAAATGTGTCCAATGTGTGACATTTCAGGCTGAAATCTATACTTTTTTCATCCATATACTCACTCCGTTCATAAAAAGATGTCTCAACCTATCTCAAATTTGCTTGTATCTAGACATGATTTAGTGCGTAAATACATGGAAATTTGAGATAGTTTGAGACATCCTTTTGTGAACGGAGGGAGTATTTTTTTCCGCTATAACCCCGTTTAGTTCCGATTTAGCCCCGCTATAGTTTTTCTTTTTTGGGTTGGCGCTATTTGCTATAGTCCATTATTTAAAACATTGCTTAACAGGGAGTAGAGGACCAATAATCCGAGTGATTGCTAGAGCTTGTCTAGCAGATCTCGTAAAAGTTGGTACCACAAAACCTATTTCAGATAAATCATATACCATTTTTGGCCCACTCATGGAGGTTCTTTTCCGTGCCCAATCTCGCGTGAGGACAGAATCGGGCAGATGCGACTTGTGGCCCGAGCTCAGCCCGAGACACGGCCCTCCACAAGCGATGTGGTGGAACTTGGCGTATTCCGGCAATTCCTGCGCCGATCCGGTGACGGTTGGAGTGAAATTTCTGTCCCGCCAACCGTCGTGTGACTTTTCAGTTAACTTTATAAATCGCTCCAGTACTGGGCATGGGATGCGCGGGGTTTGATTTCAGTTTCTCCTAAAACATTTAAGGGTCAGCTAGATTTGCGAGATATATTCGATGCACTTTTTAAAATCCAAATCGTAAAAATGGATATTTCAAGATTTTGCCCCCTTTTAAGAGATTTGCTACATAGGCTCTTGCGAGGAGGACCCCTCTAATCAGTAATGACGTGCTTAATGATACACAACAAAGTCAACTACGATCAATTATAGATGTTGGACCAAGTAAACAAATATATGGGAATCTTATGTATAGTATATCCTATTTGAGTCACTACCTAATCTTCATGAGACTTGGATACTAGCCTACTAGTACCTCCCTACGATACTCTCGTCGTACATGTCCATTAATTCACAACAGTTGTGAGCAGCAATATCAACCTTATCTCTTGATTTTTTGCGAGAGGAATTCACATTACTTTAAAAGTTCACATGATGTCAAACGTAGCGATTGCATCAAGATATTTGACCACCTAACGACCACTACCACAGTCAAAGCGAGCCGCCCACGCGCCGATGTTGCTGCTTTCTTGCCGGAGCAGGCATGACTTTTTCTATGATAACTTAAATATTTTAATGCACGTGCCGGTGTCATTGAATATTTTAATCAATATGTATCTTATGAAACCAAACCTGGATACTGAAATCTAGTATTCATTCTAAACCTATTTTGCAATTTATGTATTTTTCCGGTGGCATCAAACACTCTCTAGTTCAATTTCTATGGTTTCTAATCCTACAGAATTCAAGTGGGCATGCCACACCAATCATCAATCATATATTTAACGGCTGATTTACCCCTTACTTCGGGTCGACTGATAAGAAAAATTGGCCGATAAATCGGCCGATATGCCGATAAACCGACCGATTTACCCCATACCATGGGTCGACCGTTAAGTTTCCGATAACGATATCCCCAACATTGATTTAACCCATTCCTATGTGTCAATATTCCCGTGAATCAAAAAGGTGCAACATTGTAGGATATAATTTTGTGAAACTCAAGTTGGAACCTCTTGTAGATTGGCAATGTATATGTAGATGGCATTTGCGCTTCCATTGGAAACTCATACTAGACCCTAAGTGCTATCCCCCCTCAAACTCAAATGAATCTTCCGTGGCCTCTATTTTCTCCTGTATTTCTGGACCAATGGTGCTTTGATGTTGTATAGGATAGCACTTTGCCCAAACATCATCACAAAGCTTTAGTCCACATCATGCTCCCCTTGTCTCCGAAATTTTACACTGGTTGCTTGACAATACTTGACAAGCAACTCAACAATCTAGATCTAAGACCTTGACGAGCTCTGATACAAACTTGTCATACTCTTGTAAACTAATCAAGATTCAGACTCAATTTTAGATATTTTTAGAGAAAAGGGTGTGAAAAAGCAGATCAAATAAGTGAGAGAATAGAAATGACTCCTAGCGCCGTCTACATATGAGTTTTGCCTTTTCATATCGAATAGAGAATGACACGTTACAACAGTGTTGCCTTTTATATCGAAGCGGAAACAATACATGATCTTAAGAAAAGCAAGAGAGACGGCGAAAAGTTCTTAGCTGACATCATTTAAATGGGTCCACCCAATTATAATAATCTTTTCGTGAAATCTCAACCGTCCAGTAGCCCTGACAAGATTGGCGTTTTTTTTAGGAAGACGCTCACAAGATTTGATTTAACAGTATTTTCAGGTTGTATATCTTTTTTTTTTTGAATTTAAAGGTTGTATATCTTCAGATTACTGGACTGCCCCTAGTTTTCGGGTGCTCACCGCCCATCGGAGATCACCGGAGTTCAACTGCCTTCCCGTGTGAAAAGAGAAGAGACGGAGAAGAGAGGTGATCTTAAGGGAAATCCGTAGAGTAGGGAGCCAATTTAACGAGGTATCGTTGGACTTGGAGATGCTGTAACTGTAAGACACATAGGAACGAGACGAGAGGCATACAGCTTATCGATGGCGCTCCGGAACGGAAGAGAGCGGTTCCTGTCGAACAGAGCGAGAGTGACTGAGAGTGAGGAAAGTGTGACGGAGTGAGTGCTCCGGCCGGTGGCCAGGCACATACTTGTATAGGCGGAGTGTGGTCTCCGCTCCTCCGGTCCAGCTCAGGGATTTGCATAGGTGGACTAGTCTCCGCCTCTCTGGCGCAGCACAGGTGTTTGTGGAAATTCCACACAAGGTGATGCGTAATCCGATGGTGCTGAAAATTCAGGACCTGCGTGAGTAGCCAGGGAGGAAGAAAGACTTGCATTTCTAGGTGGCCTGGTATGCGTTGAAGTCTCCTTCCAGATTACAGCCACGCCATGCTAATTTAGTTGTGGTTCAGCTCCTATTTTCAGCGTAGAACAGTCCACTCTCTGAGTCTGAGTCAACAATTTGGATGTGGGCATCCTATCACAGCAGCTTTCGTGTATAACTCCGCAACTCCATGTTCAAATGCATGAAGAATTGAGAATAGAAGGTCTTGTTCATGTAGGGACCCTTGGATTGCGACTCGCCGTTTTTTCACGTCCTATGGTATATACTAGCTGTGTACTGGGTGATTCTTTACTTGTTCTTCTTGTCTCTCTAAGGTAGGCCTTGCACTGACAACAAAATAGCTAGCTGAGAACAGATGGCGCTATGGAGTGGTGTTGGTCAGGCGGCGAGCATGGCGCAGCTTGCCGGGGTGGATGCATATGGGCTCATCACCATGATTGTGGAGGCTGTGCAGACTGTTAAAAGGAACCGGGAGACCTGCCAGCTGCTAGCGCGCCGCGTGAAGATGATCGGGGACCTTCTGCAGCGGCTTGAAAGCACGCAGCTGATGCAGCACCACGAGACGAGGAACCCAGTTGAACAGTTGGAGGAAACCCTCCGGCATACATACATGCTCATCACATCCTGTCAGGACAGCAGCTACCTACGCAGCTGCTTCATGGGGGGCAAGCAGGCTGACCAGCTTCGTGACGTTCAGAACGATATCAGCTTCTACCTCCAGCTCTTCCCCCTTGTCAGCTTCGTCGACACCAGCCGTTCCTGGGAGCAGCTTCTGAACAGAGCTCGCCCTTTCGCCACACAGGTACATCATCTAATATTGTGGTTTCTAGAGGTAAATCCATAAATGTATGGTACCCTGGGCATGAGCCTTACAGATTTGGTTATAAGCTTTACTCGTTTTAGATCTCTCAGTTACCTGATCAGTAAATAGGAAAGTGTATTTTTCAAATTTAGTTAATTGTGTGAATCATCAAATACTAGCCTAACAGGAACACTCTCAGTCTCAGATCGATTGTAATCTTAAAACACTCGAGTTCAAGACCATGCAACTGCTATCTTAGAGAAATGGTAATAAACAATTTGTTGAAAGGAACTTAAATACAAAGAGCAGTGTGATGTACCTTTTTCCATGGAAAATGTGGGAAAATCTTCTTCCATTTTCACGTGCCATGTGGTCAGTAGCTCGGCTTTGTAATCATGGAGGAATGCAATCAGTGGCGTTCGGCCAGAGCAGTGAGTTTGGACCTGGTGTTTTCAAAGTACTTTAGTCTTTGAGATTAGGTTGTTTTATTTGCAAAAGCGCTATTTGTTAGCTTCTTGTGCTTGTGCTTTGTTGCTGGCATAGATCGATCAGGCCAATGTAGTTCCTGTTGGTCATCGCGGATGCTCTCAATTTTCTTCCAACTACCATGCTTAATATTGGAGATTTCTTAAAACATTGACTGCAGTTTGTTGCTGTAATATTTGCTAATCATTTCCATAATGTTTACTCGAGAGGAATGTATGTTCTTATTCCCATCTTTTTTGAATCTCCAAGGAGACTATGGACGAGTTACATGCAGTACATCGTCCAGAACATGAAGATAGGTATCTTCTATGAATGATATAATATTTTTATGTAAAATTCATGTCACGTTTGTGGATTCCCCTGAACCTGATTCATTTTCTAGCTATTTCATTCCAGGTGTAGAGTAAATGATGCACATAGATCTTCTAATCACACCACAAAGTAGAACGTGTTAAGCAACACACGTCTTAAAATTGTAACCAAGATGGGAATTTTGATTGCTCTGTGTCAAAATTAATCTGCTATCGTTGCATAACTCACTGCAGTATGCAGTTGTAGTGCAGATGAATAGATCATCCAAACTCCACCAACATCACAGTCACCATGTTCCTAGATAGTTGTGTACTAATTCGAAGGATAAAAACATCACGTAGTCCACCCTACTCACCAACAAAAATGAAAACATTCTTAAATTTTTAACGGTCATATCTTGATTTCTTTCATGATTTTTTTTGATGTATTTCGTACTCAGGCTCAGAAGGGAGGCGCTCCAGGCAATTGAATTAGAAGATCCGGAAACTTATCTTCCTTCGGAATTTGAGGAGGATCAGGCCACAAGTATGTTCATGCACTTAATCAACAATTTCTTCAAACTTCTAACTAGGTACCATAAATCACACAAAGATCATTCTTTGAATCTATTTTATCGTATATACTATGTCAGCAGACTTGCCACATCCTTTGGGCTGATGAAAACTTGTGTGGGCAAAAGAACCTTAACGAAATTATGATTTAGTGCACGAAAGAGATTTTAAAATGGAAATTTGCTTCCATAAAAGGATGAGCTTCCTACAATACTTTGTCACTTTGTTAGTTTCATTTAAGGAAACTTGAATATGACTAGGATTCCCTGATGATGGATATTCCACTTTAACTCCATTGAAACTGCACATTTGTTTTTGGACAAGATGCTCTAGTTCATAATTTACCCTGTAAAATCCTGACTATGTGGATGCCTGCTACCATACTATCCTGTAGAAATAGTATGCAGAGTGTTCACTTCAAATATGCACTCCGAAACTCAATGACAAGGTGAGCTTTTCCTATGAACCAGGTCAAATTAAGAATATGGAAGAACTGGCAAATCTCTTCGAAGTTGACAAAGGAGCGGGATTATCATATTTTAGTTTCCCTCAGATACTGGCTGCCACTGGCAATTTATCATGCCAAAACATGGTTGGACATGGTGGATTTGGCTATACTTACAAGGTAACCTTTCTTGAGGCAAACAATAGTATGACACAAAATCTTAAACTACGGAGTACTTAAGAGCTCGCATTACTAAACGTCTAAAACACTTGATGCATGAAAATTCAGCTTCCCACGTAAAGGATAAAAACTTGGCTTCTACACCCAATGTTGACTAAAATGTGAAGTTGACCCTCATATCTAACTTCCATAGTACTTTTTGCCCGAATAGCAGTGCTTCAACCTTGACAACAGGTTATTTTGAAATTTATCAGCTCCTTTCAATAGATGAACCTGCTTTTAAAAAAGTTTATATGGTATGCAATATCAGAGCCATACTAAAATGTCCGTGGGACAAAGCTTGTATAGTACTATATTTCAATACAGCTCATGAACTCAAATTGGATTTGGTGTTCAACTCCCCTGTATGCTTAGAACTTAAATTAGGTTTGGTTTTTAATTCAGTGCAGAGTTAAGATTGTTTGCTATTGTAAATGTATATCAATTGTCAATTTCTTATTTGACGTTAATGAGATATTTGTGTTTGTTAAGAAGGAAGAGAACAATGCTCGGTAGCTAGTCTTATCTCCAACTGAAATTTCCATTGAATGCTTGCAATATAACGGTAACACCACTGGTGGTGGGCATTTGAGCCTGAACCACCACAACCAGCAAGGGAAACCAACAGTGGATATCACTATGCACCAGAAACATTGTTCTATTCCCCTCAATACATGTTTAGATAAAGTCTTTTTTTGCGAAAAGGTCCTCCTTTCTATTAATCATAATGAACAGCAGTACAAAGATCCCCAGAGGTAACAAATATTTAATGTTTTATTAATCTTTTCACTTTTCAGGGCAAACTTCCTAATGGTCTTGATATAGCCGTCAAAAGACATGAGATATCTTCATATCAAGGTTCAGCAGAGTTCAGAGCTGAGATTGAACTCATTCAAAATCTTCGACATAAAAACATAATCAGGCTACTTGGGTGTTGTGTTCAAGAAGAAGAAAAGATAATTGTCTATGAATATATGTCAAATAAAAGCTTGGCATGTATCATTGCTGGCAAGATTTACTTATGGGCCTCTTCATTATAAATTTTCTGGTTTTTTCCAGCAAGTACTTATCTCTAACATTGCATTGATGTTTTTGTAGATGAATCAAAACGACAATTTCTTAGCTGGTCTAAACGTCTTAAAATAATAAAAGGGATAGCAGATGGTCTTCTTTATCTGCATGTGCATTCTCAGATGTGCATTGTCCACAAGGATATAAAAGCAAGCAATATCCTGTTGGACCATGAAATGAATGCTAAAATTTCTGATGTTGGTCTAGCTAAGAAATTAGCTCCAAATGTAACTGCAGAAGTGCTCGTTCGTGGCACATAGTAAGTGCTCATCTGATTCAACATTCCAGTTATTAGTGGGAACCCTCTTATTCTCTTTTTGAAGTGTTTTTACGTGCATAGTCATAATGATCTCATCTTTATCTGCTAGTGGCTATGCAGATCCTGAGTATGTTGCTACTGGAATGATATCGGAGAAGACAGATGTATATAGCTTTGGCATTGTACTTCTTGAGATTATAGCTGGAAAGTTGTCTCGGTTTTATATACGCAACGCATCTCTAGGACCTCTTCCTGATTATGTATGTATTTTAAAACAAGTATGCAATGAATTATTTAATCACGGGATTGACTTTCTTTCAGTATAGCTGTAATTGCTAGATACTGATCCCTTTTCATGAATGGAAGATGTGCCACTGCACTGGTGCAGAACAGTGTGCGGCTCCATAGTTTCTTAATTCCCCGCTTCAGGATATTTTCCTGTTCTTGAAGTTTACAGTTGCACAATTTTTTATTTTTTGTTATTGATCACTACCGATTTTTTTTTTTTTTGCGTGCGACTCTTGTTTCTCTGCTCAAACTTACAATAGTAGCACTAGCTGTATCCTCCTCATTTCTCCCTTTCTGTGAGAACTTTGGCTACCAATGGATCAAGGTGTTCTGAATGGTTTATAAAATTATTTCAGGCACGCACACATCGAAAGAAGTTGCACAAGCTTATGGATCCATTATTAGGTGCCAAGAAGAATGACAGAGCTCAGATTATGCAATGTCTTAAGGTAGCGCTGATGTGCGTTCACCATCCTGTCAAAAATCGGCCCACCATGTCGGAAGTTGTTGTTATGCTCTGCAGCATCTAGTGTGCAAGATGAACCACCACTCTGATGCCACTTAGTTATAAGGTTTTCTAGCTTATGGAAGGTGGCCAAAGAGTACAAACATCATGGGGAAAACTCATATAATATCTACTCTTTAGCTCCAATCCATGTAATCTTGACAGATGAACATTTAAAAAGTCTTGAATCATATTTGTTTTTACAAGACAGAAGTTGGGTCTGTTAGATGTGTATAGTCACTCTTCTGTATATCCCATTGTATAAGGGGTTTACTGCACTTTACCACACTTGTACATGTATTGGTCTTTGGCCCCCCTGAGAATACTAGTTGCTCATTTCTCCAACATGGTATCAGAGCCCAGTTTAGGGTCTCTCCCGCACGCCGCAACTCCGTGCTTGCTCCACCACCGCCGTTGCTAGTTCCAGCCGGCTTCCTCTTCCTCCTTGCTCGGAATCGAGCTGCTCGACCGCTGGCCTTTTTCCGCTGCCCTTCTTCCTCCTTGCACCTTGTGCTGCTTGAAATCGGGAGCTTCCCGTGGCCTGCCGCCGACTCCGTGGCCTGCCGCCACCACCTCTGTGGCCTGCCGCCGCCGCCTTCTGCGGCCGACCGTCGCCGCCCCGGCTTGTTCCTGACCGGCCTGCCGCCGCCCTGGCCTGTTCCCGGCCGTCGCCGCCCCGACACCTCTCCCGGAGGGCCACCGCCGCCCCGCCCTGTTCCCGGTCGTCTCCCAGCTGGCCGCCGCCGCTACGGCCTGTTCCCGGCCGGATCTTGCCCGTGGCTGTCGCTCGGAGTGACCCGGGTGCTTCTGCTTCCTCGATCTCGATCTGATATGAGAGTTGACTTCTGAAATTTTTTTGAAAAGAAAACAGAGAGCCCATTATGTTTTCTTCGGGCTATGTTGTTGTTCCCCGCTGCTCGGTGACCTTTGATGGCACCAACTATGCTGAGTTTGCCGACTTTATGCGTATCCACATGCGCGGCCTTCTACTTTGGGGTGTTCTTTTTGGCGAGGTCTCGTGTCCGCCATGCCCCATTGCTCCTGTGGCTCCTACTCCACCAGTGCCACCCGTTCTTGCCACTCATGCTTCTCAGGCTGATCGGGATGCCACCAAGACTGTTGATGAGGCTCCGCTTGGGCTTATGACAAGGAGGTATCGGATTACTCGGAGTTTGTCACATCTCAAAATTGTAACAAGTGTGAAAATCAAAAATTTGGAACCAACAAAAACTTTTGTTGCATGATGTGTGTTGATTGTACTTTGTTGATTGTTTTGCTTGTTTGAGTGAATTAAAAATCTTGAACTCAAAAAATGAAAACTTAAATCAATCACACAAATTGTCATGTGACAAATATTTTCTCCAATCTAGAAATAAATATTTTCTTTCAAACAAAATTCAGAGAGGTGATAATATACTCACTCTCATTCTATCCATAACAATTTTCTCTCTCAATTAAATATTTTCAAAAACCTAAATTTAAACTTCTATTTCTTCTTTACTTTCTTAGATCATAAAATGTACCAAGAATACCTATACAATAAATATCAAGCATGAGACACAAATGCTTGATAATTACTCAGTGAACCAAATATGAAAATATTTCACAAAAATTCAAATTTGAATTTGGTTCAGGCATTCTGTCGAACACCTTGTGAGCAGTGATGAACTCTCCCCAAATCCGAACTCAATCCGCTCGAATTCGAGCGAAATTCGGCAAACCACTCACTCCTCTCACGTCCACTCATCTCTCTCACCTCACTCCCTCGCCGGAGAGCGTTGGAAACGTGCGAATTGGCCGTTTTGGCCCGTAGCCATTGGAGCAAGCTCACCGCCGTACCTCACCTGTGCCCACCTATGGGAGCTAAACGAAGGAGGACGCCGCGCTGGCCCTGTGCCGTGCCTTCCATCCCGTCTGCCTCTCCGCTCTCGATTGGTCGAGAGGAGACCGCCTCAGAGGCTCTGCACGCCCGTACCCGTGCGGTCGAACATGAACACGCCGCGTCCATGGCCGCGCGTGGCCATCGACGGCGAACGCGGCCACCACTGCTCCCCTCGCCAGCACACCACCGCCCAGCCACTCACCGGCCTCCCCGTGACCCCGCAGACACGCCTACGTCACCCCTGGTGGCCCACGGCGACGCCAGCACGCCGTCAAGTCTCGCTGGCGTGCGCCATGGACGCCGTCCGCCCGAGCTAGCCACAGCTCACCCCGCTGCACCTCTCTCCCTCTAAACCTAACTGCCACCTCCCCACGCCGTTACTACACCGCACCGCCACCAATGGCGTGCTCTCCCACCCCCCAGACCCCTCCTGCACCCTGACCACGGCACGCCAGAGTTCGGCGTTATAAACCCCCACTGCATCCCTCAGCTCTTCACCCCAATCCACTGCTCTCACACTCACCCCACACCCTCTCGTGCACCGCCAGGAGGGCGGACACGCCGCTGCAGCCTTTGCTGCTTTGGTCAAGCATGGCCAGGTGCTGCCGGAGGAGAAGGTGGACGTCGACCACGGCCGTGCCGTGCCTCACCTCCTTTCTCTCCTCTCTGGCTTGCACACTCTCTGCCTTCACCACCGCACTCACACGCCCCCGTTTGCCCTCTGTTTCGTGCACAGGAACGACGCAGAGAGCTCGCCGGAGCCGGGATCCGTCCGAGGAAGCAGTGGAGCTCGCCGCCGACGCTCGGGTCATCCCCATCAAGCTCAACTCACCTCCCGAGCCTCCCCAAGTTCTCCGCCGTCGAACGCCGTCGTCTCCACCGTCGCTAACCACCCCAGGTGCCCCCCTGTCCACCCTCGCCGTCGCTGGCACGGCGGCGCCGCCCGTTTTAGGTCGTCGCCGATCGTGGCCATTCTCAGCCGTTAGATCTTTGATCAACGGTAGCGTACCGCTTCGCTTAGTTGAGTCACTGTCAAGCGGGACCCACTGTCAGCGCGTTAAACATTATCCAGCGCGCGAGATAATTCCGTTGAGTCACTGACGAGTTGACCCCACCCGTCAGGATCTTCAACATTATCCAAAACCAGAGTAGTTTTCTAATTTAATTTTTCCTGGAATTTCAGTACTGGACTGAACTTTGAAATTCGATAACTCGAGAAATATAAGTCCAAATAATTCAAACCAAAATTATCTGGATAGCTTATGAAATTGTTTAACCAACCCAAGTGGTTTCATATCATTTAGATAAATAATAAATGTGTATTATTAAAAATGCCACAGAAGGTTTAAAACCTAAACTTGTTTGTTTCTGATGATATATTGACCCAAAACATTCCAATCCAATTTTGTTAGCTTGGTACTGTGATCTCTTAGCCTCCCTAATTTTGGTAGAATTAATTATGCAATAGTAATTGTTTGGCATTAGGTTAAAATTAGCAAACCCTTCTGTACTAAAACAATTATAGCTGTTTAATGCTTAACCCAAAAGAGTTAGGACCAATTTTGTTAGATCACATTTAACCAGTGTTAGTTACCCCTAAAAGTATTTAATTGTATGATCCATAGAACTTAGGCAGTAACTAAAACTTAATTATTAAGCTTCTGGATTAAAACAATTGTGTAGGGAGTTTGGTAACTCCAATTAATCGAAATCAAATTGGGTTGTCTTCTACACATCAGTAGCTTTCTGTAGAAATTTAGTTTATATTTTTGGGACCAACATAACTTGAGTTATGCAATTAAACATGCTCAACTAGTTTCTGCCATATTTAAGACATAAATAAATAGTGGTTAATTCAATTAAATTGAAACCAAATTGTGTTGCTTGGTGTGTGCAGTGGCTATTTATAGCATTCAAGATTGTAATGTTGTGATGTTTGATTGAGTAGTATAGTGATTGTTTGTATATGTTTGTTTGACAAGTAGACGATAGCGTTGCCGGGATTATCGAGGAGGGAGACTTTGTTGAACCAGAAGAACAAGACCAGGGTCACTTTGTTGAGCAAGGCAAGCTACTCTCTGAGCTTGCACCCCAAATATATACATCTAATTTGATAACATGATTTACTCTTAAGGCAATGATTTTTAAAAACCTTTTCAAAAAGCATATGAAAAACTATTTTGCCACCGATGTAGAAATATAAGGTAGTGTATATCAAACTATAGGATGGGAAGAAAAAGATTGTTTATTCAAAACTCCTTTGAAAATACTTGTATGGATGTGGAATGCCGAGATGTCGGTGTTGAAGTGAAGAAATGGAGAATGGTGATGTTTATGAAAAATGCACATTGTGTCCTAGTACTATGACAACCAATCTTACCCTGTGCGACCACATTTACCCACATATGGGAAAGGGCGTAGTCATATAATTTGCTCATATTAGTATGGGATGCCTCATCGACGGAGATGACTCCGTTATGCATGAGGGGATGGTTTGGTTACCTACCCCTGACCTGGGTCCTCGCTCAAACTCTATGAGAAAGATAAGGAGGAGGATAGAAGACGCCACCTTTGGGTCGCCGGGCAAAACTATGAGTCCTCACACTTAGATTCCGACGGGCTGGGTTAAGTGTGGATGGAAAGTGTCATATGGGCAGGGTCCTATACTAGCATGAGCAAAGGATAGGTTACGGTCGGTGACTCAACTTCGCATACACCTTGTATGGCGGGACGTGGCTGACACGATGAGTTACCGGATGGGTGTGGGAAAAGCGTGCTACCTCTGCAGAGTGTAAAAACTATTCGAATAGCCGAGTCCTCGGATATGGACAGTTGGGAGGCTGTCCTAAGACCATGTGCAAGTTTTTAAAAAGAATTGAGTTTTAAAAAGAAAAGGAAGTGGTGAATGTTTTATACAACTGTACCAACGGATCGGTATGAGGTTGTTGGAGGCAAATGGACCATGACGGGCTATGGTCGGAAAAAGGAGGAGTTTTGGAGAAATAAATAAGATGGTGATTTATTGGAGGATAGTTATAAAATTCTTCTTAACTCCTTTTCAGTAAAGATATAAAGATGTCTTAATATATAAAAGTTTGAAAATAAACATAAAACTAGTGCATGTTCATTCGGGGGTAGTTTGCGAGTACAATCAAATGTACTCATATTGGTTTCGTCCCTGGCTATTGTCTTAGCCAGATTTCGAGGAGCACTACGCCGAGGAGGAGTATGGCGACTTCTATGCGAACTAGGGATCTCCATAAGTCAGCTGCCTGTCGGGTTATCGTAGGATGTGCTTATCTACCACGTAGTAGCTTCCGCTGAATAATGTGAATTAGCCCATGAAGGCACCTATGTAAGACTTGGTCTAAATGACCATATGTATAAGACTTTTATTCGGTATTGTAATGGATGTAAACTTTGGTATTCAGTTCGGATTATGTGCAACGACAGACTGATCATGGGATCGTTGTGTTAAGCATAATCGGGTATTTCGGACAGCTAGTCCGGGGTCTCCACAGAGCTGGTATCAGAACCATCCTGACTTTAAGAGACCTTAGTTAGCATGGTCGTTAGATAAGAGTTACAAAATTTAATTTCTAAAACAAAGAAGTGAAGTATTTTTGAAAATTGCTTATCTTCCAATCCTCCTACTTATGCAAAAATTTACTCTCATTAATTATTACATTTTCCTTGTACTCTTAAAATATTGCACACTTGTCATCCCATTAAGCTTAAAATTTTGCGCACTTGTTGTTTCGCTAAATTTAATATTTTGTACACTTGTCATCGCACTAACTTAAAATCTTGCCTACAATTGTAGATGGCACTCCATTGGACCGAGTTTAATCAAGTTGAGAAGGAGGGCAAGATGATGTTCGAGAGCGACTTGTTCGAGTTGTGCAAGCTGTTAGGTCGCCCCGCTCCTGAGTTTCAGGGAGCCCAGGTTGACGTTCTCGGCAACGGAAACCTGTGTTGGCGTATCGAGTTGTCTGTTCGGGGGAACCTCAAGTCTCCCGGATCCCGGACGCTGATCTTCGCCACTATGGACGCCCACTGGACGACGGACTGTGTCGTGCCATGCAGAGGTTGCTAGCCCGACTTTCTGAGGAGCACAAGGCGGAGTTGGTGAACTCCCGTTTCCGGTTCTACGGGAGGCGCACCGATGATGGATGATGGCGTGAATCACACGCTCGTTGGAGACCCCAAGAGGAAGGTATGATGCAGTTCAGCAGCAAGTTTTCCCTCAGAAAGAAACCAAGGTTATCGAACCAGTAGGAGCAGCAACTCTTCAGAAGGTTGTTGGTGGCTCGCACGGCGCAATACGATCACCAACGTGGAATCTGCACACAACACAATCAAACTACTTTGCCCCAACGAAACAGTGAGGTTGTCAATCTCACCGGCTTGCTGAAAACAAAGGATTAAACGTATGGTGTGGAAAATGAGTATTAAATTGCAGAGAATGAAAAAGGAACAGTTTGCAGTTTGTGGTTGTTTAATCAGTGTAAAAGAATGGACCGGGGTCCACAGTTCACTAGTGGTGTCTCTCCATAAAAGATAACTAACATGTTGGGTGAACAAATTACAGCTGGGCAATTGACAAATAGTGAGCGCATGACAATGCATATACATGACATGATGACTACTATGATATTTAATTGGGCATTACGACAAATACATAGACCGTTATCCAACAGCATCTATGACTAATAATCCACCGCCGGGTTGTCATCCGAGTCCCCCGTTGGTATTAAGTTGCAAGCAACGGATAATTGCATTAAGTAAAGTGCGTAATGTAAACAAACACATATGCCGTGGACATAGCATCGTTAGGTTATCCCTAGTGGCAACAGCACATCCACAACCTTAGAACTTTCTGTCACTGTCCCAGATTAAACGGAGGCATGAACCCACTATCTAGCATAAATACTCTCTCTTGGAGTTACAAGCATCTACTTGGCCAAAGCATCTACGAGTAACGGAAAGCATGCAAGATCTTAAATAACATATAAGATAGATTGATAATCAACTTGACATAGTATTCAATATTCATCGGATCCCAGCAAACACAACATGTAGCATTACAATAATATGATCTTGATCATGTAGGGCAGCTCACAAGATCTAAACATGATGGCACAAAGTGGAGAGACAACCATCTAGCTACTGCTATGGACCCGTAGTCCAAGGATGAACTACTCACGCATCACTCCGGAGGCAGGCATGGCGATGTAGAAGCCTCCGGTGACGATTCCCCTCTCCGGCAGGGTGCCGGGAAGAGGTTCTGAACCCTCCCGAGCTAGGGTTGACGGCGGCGGCGTCTCTGGAACTTTTCGTGGATATTTGCTCAGGCACTTAGGGTTTTCGCGTCGGGGGAATAAGTAGGCGAAAGGGCGGCGGCTGACGACCCCCGAGGGGCCCACACCACCCTAGGGCGCGCAGGGGGGGCCCGCGCCCTAGTGCGTGTGGGGCCCTGGTGGCCCTCCTCTGCTGCTCCTTCGCTCCGTCAGGTGGTTCTGGAAAAATAGGGACCCCCGTGTAGTTTCGTCCAATTCCGAGAATATTTCCAGACTAGCTTTTCTGGAATACAAAAACAGCAGAAAACAGGAACTGGCACTTCGGCATCTTGTTAATAGGTTAGTCCCAAAAAATGTATAAAAGTGATATAAAGTAGATGCAAAACATGTAGCAATTGGTATAAAACAAGCATGGAACATCAAAAATTATAGATACGTTTGAGACGTATCAGCATCCCCAAGCTTAGTTCCTACTCGTCCTCGAGTAGGTAAACGATAAAAACAAAATAATTTTTGAGGTGACATGCTACCATCATAATCTTGATCATATAATATTGCAAGGCACATGTAAATGAATGAAGTGATCCAAGTCAATGGTCTATAATTTGCTACCAAATAGATAATGAGTAAACAATGAATCACACAAGCTAAACGTTTTCATGAATAGTACTTTCGAGACAAGCATCAAACAGTTTTGCATAAGTGTTAACTCATAAAGCAATAGTTTCTAATAAAAGGTATTCAATCAACACAAAGGAAGAATTAAGTTTCAGCATTTGCTTCAACTTTCAACATATTTATCTCATGGATATTGTCAACACAAAGTAGTATAACAAGTCCAATACATTGCATATAACGCATGTTGTAACAAAGTTGACACTAGTGTTTGCTTGTGGAAGACAGAAAGAATAGGAAAACTGACTCAACATAAAAGTAAAAGAAAGGCCCTTCGCAGAGGGAAGCAGGGATTAAGTCATGTGCTAGAGCTTTTAGGTTTTTGAAAGCATATAGAGATTGCATAAAATATTTGATACTCCTCCCAACCTTGCTAACACAAGCCATGGCTAACCGAATCCTCGGGTGCCTTCCATCAATCACATACCATGGAGGAGTATCTATTTTTGAGAGGTGTTTGTTAATTGTCAACGAATGGTAGCGGGTGAGAACAGTATTCTACCTGTCAAACGGACTTTTAAGAGCGGCTCCCATGAAGGACGTTATTTCTACCAGCAAGGCAGATCATCCCTCTTTCTCTTTGGTTTACACACATTCAGGTATTTCACTGTTTGTCATTGCTTACTGATGAATCAGGGCAAAAGTGTGAAGAGAATTAATTGGTTAAAGTTGTAATTAATTGGGACTGGGCACCCCGTTGCCAGCTCTTTTTGCAAAATTATTGGATAAGCGGATGTATATGCCACTAGTCCAGGTGTAAAAGTCCATTCAACAAATAGAATAAAGAATAACCACACTAATTCCTCATGAGCTAGTAAACATTGACACAAAAAGGGAATAATAACATTTTGAATAATTTAAAGGTAGCACATGAAAAATTTACTTGGAGTGGCAAGGAAATACCACATATAGGTAGTTATGGTGGACACAAATGGCATGGATTTTGGCTCAAGGATTTGGATGCACGAGAAGCATTCCCTCTCAGTACAGAGTTTAGGCTAGCAAGGTTATGTAAGCAAACAAGAATATCAACCCGTACACCAAGTTTTATATGACAAACATATTGCAAACGTTATAAGACTTCATACCGTCTTCCTTGTTAACCAAACCCTGTTATTAGAAAATATCTAGACCTTAGAGATACCACCGATGCAAACCAAATTTTCAACAAGCTTTACGGTAGTTCTTCACTAATAGGCTTAACTCATGTGATGCACAATTTAATCATGATCTACTTGTTAACTCAAAACAATTGACAAGCATCAAGTTATCCAAATTAGTGATCTACAAGATTAAGCAAGTTTTTCCTTATACCAATTACCACATGCAACATTTTCTGAACCAACCAAACACCAATCAATTTATTTAATCAACTCTCCAAACAAATATAAGTGAAGCAAGAGAGTACTTTCTACAAAAGAAAGCTAATAGCTCTGACAAGAGATACATGAAAACAAGAGCTAAAAGCTGAACAGCGCTAGATATGAATACTCAACAAATATAAGTGAAGAATAGGAGTATTCTCATGAAAAAGCGGAGCGTGTCTCTCTCCCAATCAAGAATGCTAGGGTCCAGTCAAGCTTTATTGAAAATAAAAGTGCAATACTGAAAATAAAAGCACACAGACGCTCCAAGAAAAGCACATATGATGTGAAAGAATTAAAATATAGTTTCACTAGAGATGACCTGATAATTTTGACGATGAAGAAGGGGATGCCTTGGGCATCCCCAAGCTTAGACGCTTGAGTCTTCTTGAAATATGCTGGGGAGATCCATGGGAGCCTCCCCAAGCTTAAGCTCTTCACTCTTCTTGATCCTATTATATCATCCTTCTCTCTTGACCCTTGAAAACTTCCGTCACACCAAACTCAAAGTAGATCTCATTAGAGGGTTAGTGCATAATCAAAAACTCACATGTTCTAATAGACGCAATATGATTTGTTACTTTAAACATTAGCTACAGCCACTGATGTTATGTGAAGCTCTTCCACCCAAAAAAGAATTTCACTCAACACTAGTAAAAGAGAGAATGCAAAATAAAAAGGCATAATCTGTCTAAAACAGAACAGTCCGCAAAGACGAATTTTTTCAAGGCACTTACGACGCTCAGATCGAAAAACTTAACTAATGAAAGATTCAGACATTCATAAAGATTACGCACAAAAATTTTCAGATTTAATTAACAATCTGGTGATTTTAGGAATTTCGTACAGTGAACAGCAAAAATCTGTTTCTGCGCAGCAATCAAAATTAAGCATCGTCTTAACATTAGAGGCTACTCTTGGCACAACAATGCGAGAAAATAAAGATACAAAGGAGTTGCTACAGAAGTAAACATCCTCCTTGACTAATACTGAAAATAAAAGATAATGGGTTGCCTCCCAAAAGCGCTTTCTTTAATGCCTTTTAGCTAGGCTAGAAGATTTTAATGATGCTCTCATAAGAATAAGAGTTGAAAAACAAAAGAGAGCATCAAGAGGCAAATATCAAACACATTTAAGTCTAACCCACTTCCTATGCAAAGGAATCTTGTAACAAAATAAATTATTGAAGCATAAAGCAACTAGCATAGAAAGATGAAACAAATATAGCTTCAAAACTTTCAACATAAAGAGAGGTGTTTTAGTAACTTGAAAACTTTTACAACCATATTTTCCTCTCTCATAATAACTTTCAGTAGCATCATGAACAAACTCAATATAACTATCACATAAAGCATGCTTTTCATGATCTACAAACACATAATTTTTATTAAGCTAAAAAAGTAGGGTTATCAAACCCACTTTTGACAATAGTATAATTAATATCATTAGGCAATATAGGACCATCATCAAGAGCATTATCATATATAACATTAGGGAGCACATTTTTACTTTCTGCAATTTCCTTTTACTTGAGTCAAGGAGGATGTTACTTCAAATTTATCAAAAAAGATATTTCAATAGAATCATGACATTCAACAATATAGCATTCTTCCTCCTTAGGTAGGCATGGAGGGTAATTATATAATGTAAGAGTTAAAGAGTTACTGTCATTAGAAGGTAGATCCTCCTTTTGTTCATCACTCTCTTCCTCTTTTTCATCAAATGAGCTTTCAGCTTCAGCAATTTCTTCTTCCACATTTTCCTGCAAGGCATTAGTCTCTTCTTTATGAGGAAAAATCCTCTTGACATGTTCAGTAATATAAGAATTTTCATCCTTATAGTTATCAAAACAATATTTAAGTATAGCAAGACTTTCAGATTTATAAGGGGCATCAATTTTATGCTCAAGATAAGAACTAATTTCAAGTGCACCCTTAAAGACAATAAATTCTTCCATCCTTTCTACCTCATAAGCATTATAGTAACCTTTAACATAAGAAGCTAAGGTTTCATTTTCATTACAAGCACATTGGAAAGGAAAGTGTTTAGACTTCCTATGACAATCAGATTCATTAAAGCAAAAAGATTTGCCAAATATATAGCATAAATTTCTAGCATATTCCTCTAGTTGATTTAACAATTTCCATAAGTACATCCCTTTTTGTGACAAGCGGTAATTCCTATAATATCTTCGTTCATCTTCCGTGGACCCACCTTGCCAACAAGATCTAGTTTCATAGAGATAAGCCATTGATAGCAAATAAACAACTAGACATAATAACAAACCGAAATAAACTAAATGCAAGTAACTAATTTTTTTGTGTTTTTGATAATTGAAAGCAAACAAGATAAAATAAAATAAACTAAGCAAGACAAAAACAAAGTAAAGAATTGGAAGCGTGAAACTCCCCTTGCAGAAGACTGCTGTCTCCCCGGCAACGGCGCCAGAAAAAGAGCTTGATGGCGTGAATCACACGCTCGTTGGGAGACCCCAAGAGGAAGGTATGATGCAGTTCAGCAGCAAGTTTTCCCTCAGAAAGAAACCAAGGTTATCGAACCAGTAGGAGCAGCAACTCTTCAGAAGGTTGTTGGTGGCTCGCACGGCGCAATACGATCACCAACGTGGAATCTGCACACAACACAATCAAACTACTTTGCCCCAACGAAACAGTGAGGTTGTCAATCTCACCGGCTTGCTGAAAACAAAGGATTAAACGTATGGTGTGGAAAATGAGTATTAAATTGCAGAGAATGAAAAAGGAACAGTTTGCAGTTTGTGGTTGTTTAATCAGTGTAAAAGAATGGACCGGGGTCCACAGTTCACTAGTGGTGTCTCTCCATAAAAGATAACTAACATGTTGGGTGAACAAATTACAGCTGGGCAATTGACAAATAGTGAGCGCATGACAATGCATATACATGACATGATGACTACTATGATATTTAATTGGGCATTACGACAAGATACATAGACCGTTATCCAACAGCATCTATGACTAATAATCCACCGCCGGGTTGTCATCCGAGTCCCCCGTTGGTATTAAGTTGCAAGCAACGGATAATTGCATTAAGTAAAGTGCGTAATGTAAACAAATACATATGCCCGTGGACATAGCATCGTTAGGTTATCCCTAGTGGCAACAGCACATCCACAACCTTAGAACTTTCTGTCACTGTCCCAGATTAAATGGAGGCATGAACCCACTATCTAGCATAAATACTCTCTCTTGGAGTTACAAGCATCTACTTGGCCAAAGCATCTACGAGTAACGGAAAGCATGCAAGATCTTAAATAACATATAAGATAGATTGATAATCAACTTGACATAGTATTCAATATTCATCGGATCCCAGCAAACACAACATGTAGCATTACAATAATATGATCTTGATCATGTAGGGCAGCTCACAAGATCTAAACATGATGGCACAAAGTGGAGAGACAACCATCTAGCTACTGCTATGGACCCGTAGTCCAAGGATGAACTACTCACGCATCACTCCGGAGGCAGGCATGGCGATGTAGAAGCCTCCGGTGACGATTCCCCTCTCCGGCAGGGTGCCGGGAAGAGGTTCTGACCCTCCCGAGCTAGGGTTGACGGCGGCGGCGTCTCTGGAACTTTTCGTGGATATTTGCTCAGGCACTTAGGGTTTTCGCGTCGGGGGGAATAAGTAGGCGAAAGGGCGGCGGCTGACGACCCCCGAGGGGCCCACACCACCCTAGGGCGGCAGGGGGCCCGCGCCCTAGTGGCGTGTGGGGCCCTGGTGGCCCTCCTCTGCTGCTCCTTTGGTCCGTCAGGTGAGTTCTGGTAAAATAGGGACCCCCGTGAAGTTTCGTCCAATTCCGAGAATATTTCCAGACTAGCTTTTCTGGAATACAAAAACAGCAGAAAACAGGAACTGGCACTTCGGCATCTTGTTAAAGGTTAGTCCCAAAAAATGTATAAAAGTGATATAAAGTAGATGCAAAACATGTAGCAATTGGTATAAAACAAGCATGGAACATCAAAAATTATAGATACGTTTGAGACGTATCAATGGACACCCCATCCAGTCACCTCGACACCCGACGTTTGGAGAGTACATCGTGGACATGGAGGTCCTACTCTACCGCACCCAGGAGGACCTGATGAGCGCTAGACTTCGAGCTCACTTTGAGCGCATCTCGCTCAGTGAGAGTCGCGAGCGTGAGGCGCAGCTGAAGCAGGAGAAGATGCCCTTCTCAAGAGGAGGACCCAGCTGAAGAAGATCGTCGCCAAGCTCCGCAAAAGGGTGGCGGAGCAGGACGAGCTGATCGAGGATATGGAGCACCATGCCAATGAGATGGAGGAGGAGGGCGAGGATCTCCGCAGGGAGAACAATGCCTTCATCAGTGATGATGAGGATTACCAGGAGGAGATGGACTACGAGGAGTCAGACGACAAGGAGGAGTAGTTGACGAGGAGGAGGAGCTACTCGAGGCAGTTCTCGAGGGCGAGGAGGAGGACCCGGAGGAGCCTCCTTACCAGTCCGACGCTGACGCAGCAGAGCCTGAGGTTCCACCTCAGTAGGCGAGTGACTTGAGTACCATCGTAGGATTATGTCGACCCCCCCATCGCCAGTCGAGTCTAGGTAGTGGTTCCTTTGGAAACCATGTATTATGTACATTAGATGTAGGGTGATGTTGTAAGCTTGATGCTGTGAACTCGTTGCTGTGATGCTTGTGTTATATAAGTGTGTTAGTCTCGTTTGACCAGTGTAAAATATCTTCCATATCGTCCCTAATTAATCAACCACTTTGCGAATTCATCTTTTTTCCCCTTAGTCGAAACCTTTTTACCTTGCCTCTTATACCCGTATGCTTCAGGATGGTGGACACTCGTCGCACCACCAACCCGGATGGAGGACCACCGCCACCACCACCAGAACCGACCCCCGCCCAACTTCTTGCGCTCATTATGGAGGAACGCCAAAATGCCCGGGAGGAGCGCCAAGCTCATCTTGCTGCCCTGCAGCAGATCGCTGCCGCTCATGTTAACAACAACAATAACAACAATGGTGGCAATGGCAATGAAGATGGAAATCAGCAATCCACCTTAAGCGACTTTCAGAAGACCAACCCACCCACCTATTCCAGGGGACTTCACCCACTGGAGGCCGATGATTAGCTTCGTACCATCGAGAACAACCTGGAAGTTGCTGCTGTGGGAGTCAATGAGAAGGTTCTGTATGCAACCCACTATCTTGCTGGACCTGCACGAGCTTGGTGGGAAGCTACCAAGGCTCTCCAGCAAGTTGGTTATGTGATCAACTGGGCTGAGTTCCAGGAGAAGTTCCGCAAGAAGCATATCCCCGGCGGACTCATTGAGAGGAAGAAGGATGAATTCCGCAAGCTGAGGCAGGGAAGTAAAGATGTGGTTGGTATCTTGATGAGTTTACCGACTTATCTCGGTATGCACCTGACGACACCGACACCGAGAAGAAAAAGATGGAGCGTTTTCTGAATGGACTTCATGATGAACTGCAATGCGCGTTGGTTATCCATGACTTCTATGATTTGGAGTCACTTGTGGACAAAGCCATCCAACTGGAGACCAAGCGCAAGTCCATGTTTGAAGGTCGTAAGAGGAGGATGATTGCTTCTGAAGGTCAAGCAACCAGAAACCTCGTATCTTTCAGCCAGCATCCAAGCCTGCTTATCGACCACCGCAAGCACCACGCTCCACCTTTCCTAACCGCCCAAACAACTTCAACCGCCCCAATGACAATAACCGTCCCGGAGGAAACTTCAACAACTTCAACCGCAATGCCAATGTTGTCTGCTTTGAATGCGGCACTAAGGGTCACTACTCCAGAGAATGCCCCAATCCTAAGAGGAATGTTCAGCGCCCCAATGCACCGGCACCGAACAATGGTCAAGGCCGTGCTGGAAATGGCAAGAACGCCGCCCCGCGGAAATGTTGCTGTTGCCAAGGGCCGTCTGCACCACATCAATGCTGAGGAAGCCCAGGATGCGCCAGATGTTGTGCTGGGTACGTTTCTTGTCAACTCAGTACCTGCAACTGTTCTGTTTGATTCTGGTGCAACCCATTCCTTTGTTACCGAGGAGTTCGTCGCTAAGGGAGGTTTAGTAGAGAGCTTCCTACTTAAACCTATGAGTATACAAATCCCTGGCTCTACCATAGAAACCAAGAGGTTTGCCCCAATACCTCCATAGGATCGGAGGCGAGAAATTTGCAGCCGACCTAATCATCCTAGGAACGCAGGGTATAGATGTTATACTTGGTATGAACTGGTTAGCCAAGTTTCAAGGCCGTATTGACTGCGCCAGAAGAGCTGTTTCCCCACTTCTGATAATGGAGTAGAAGTGGAGTATGTGTCTGAAATCAACCATTCCCAACCAGGCTGCCATGAGGGCATAGCTCGACCCCTTTTAGATGAGATCCGTGTGGTCCATCGGTTTCGAGATGTTTTCCCTGAAGAATTGCCTGGTATGCCGCCAGACAGGGATATTGAGTTCGTGATTGAACTTATTCCGGGACAGCCCCTATATCCCAGAGACCATACCGGATGAATCCGGAAGAACTAGTTGAATTGAAGAAGCAGTTGGCTGATATGCTCAGCAAAGGTCTTGTTCGCCCAAGCGCTTCGCCTTGGGGATCACCCATTATCTTTGTGGACAAAAGAGACGGTACCACACGCCTGTGTGTGGATTATCGCAAGCTCAATGATGTGACCATTAAAAACAAGTACCCTCTTCCCAAGATCGAGGATCTGTTCGATCAGATGAACGGAGCCCGAGTCTTTTCCAAGATCGATCTTCGGACAGGATATCATCAGTTGAAAATCCGAGAGACAGACATTCCCAAGACCGCTTTCACCACCCGTTACGGTTTGTTTGAATACACCGTGATGTCTTTGGTCTGACCAATGCCCCAGCCTATTTCATGAATCTCATGAACAAGATTTTCATGGAGTACCTCGACAAGTTCGTGGTAGTCTTTATCGACGACATTCTTATCTACTCCAAGACCGAAGAAGAGCATGCGAACATCTGCGTCTAGTTCTGGAGACCCTCCGAGAGCACAAGCTATATGCCAAGCTTAGCAAGTGTGAGTTCTGGCTTAGCGAAGTGGCATTTCTCGGACATGTTGTATCTGCTGGAGGAATTTCTGTTGACCCAGAGAAGATCCAAGCTATCGTTGACTGGAAAGCCCCCACTAATGTGACTGAAATCCGAAGCTTTCTCGGACTAGCGGGTTACTACCGCAAGTTCGTTGAAGGATTCTCCAGCATAGCCAAGCCCATGACTCAACTGTTGAAGAAGGACAAGAAGTTTGAATGGACCCAGAAGTGTGAAGATAGTTTCCAAGAACTAAAGAAGAGACTGACTTCAACCCCAGTCTTGATTATGCCAGACGTCACCAAGAGTTTCGACGTGTATTGCGATGCATCACGCCTCGGACTTGGTTGCGTTCTGATGCAAGAAGGCAAAGTTGTGTCGTATCTGTCTCGACAGTTGCGACCGCATGAAGAAAATTACCCAACCCATGATCTGGAGTTAGCTGCTGTTGTTCTTGCTCTTAAGACGTGGCGTCCCTATCTTGTGGGACATCGCTGCGAGATCTATACGGATCACAAGAGCTTGAAGTATATCTTCACCCAGAAGGAGTTGAACCTGCGACAGAGGAGATGGATGGAATTAATCAAGGATTATGATATTGGAATCCATTATCACCCCGGAAAGGCTAATGTAGTTGCCGATGCCCTTAGTCGCAAGCCTTGCACCCTAAATGCCTTGATCCAAGCCGAACAACCAGCCTTGTTCAAAGAGTTCGAAGATTTCGGACTAGAGCTTGTTAGCCATGGTTATCTCGCCAATCTAGAGTTAGCCCCAACCTTGATGGATCAAATCAAGGAAGCCCAAAAGGATCATGAAAGCATTGAAGGAATTAAGAGGAAGATTTCTCTCAGCAAAGCACCCGGTTTTACCGAAGATGCTGAAGGAGTGTTGAGATTCAATGGTCGTATCTGTGTGCCTAATGTCAAGGAACTTAAGGAATTAATCCTAACAGAAGCCCATGAGACCCCTTATTCAATCCACCCCGGCGGACAAAAATGTACCAAGACCTTCGTGAGAGATTTTGGTGGCATGGAATGAAGCGAGAGATTGGTTCTTTCGTAGCCAAGTGTAATATCTGTCAGCGAGTCAAGGCTGAACATCAGCGACCCGCTGGATTGCTTCAACCTTTGAAAATTCCTGAATGGAAGTGGGATGAAATTGGAATGGACTTTATTACCGGACTTCCAAGATCCAACCGAGGCCATGATTCAATCTGGGTCATCGTTGATCGATTGACCAAGGTTGCCCATTTTGTTCCTGTCAAGACCACTCACACCGGAGCTCAGTTAGCGGACTTGTATATTTCCAGAATAGTAAGCCTACACGGTGTGCCTAAAAGGATTGTATCTGATAGAGGCACGCAATTCACCTCAAGATTCTGGAAATCTCTTCATGAAGCCCTCGGAACCAAGTTGGCTTTTAGCACAGCTTATCACCCCCAGACCGGAGGCCAAACCGAGCGAGTGAATCAGATATTAGAGGACATGCTTCGTGCATGTGTTCTATCTTATGGTTCCAAATGGGAAGATTGTCTTCCATTTGCAGAATTCTCCTACAACAATAGCTACCAGTCCAGTCTGCAAATGGCCCCGTTTGAAGCACTTTACGACAAGAAGTGTCGTACGCCCCTGAATTGGTCCGACACCGGAGAAGGCAAATTGTTTGGACCAGATACCCTCCGTGAAGCTGAAGAACAAGTCCAACTTATCCGTGAGCGTCTCAAGACTACCCAATCCCGTCAGAAGAGCTACGCTGACCCCAAGCGTCGCGATGTCACCTTCAACGTCGGAGATTATGTCTATCTCCGAGTGACACCACTCAAGGGTATGCAGCGTTTTCATGTCAAGGGAAAATTGGCGCCAAGATATATTGGACCCTTCAAGGTCATTTCTCGTCGAGGAGAAGTATCTTATCAACTGGAGTTGCCCCAAGAGTTATCGGAATTTCACGATGTCTTCCACATTTGCTTGCTCCGAAGTGTCTTGAAGTTCCCGACCAACCCGATGTTTTCAAGAACATCGACCACCTCTCCATCGATCTGAACCATGACTTGACTTATCGTGAGAGGCCTGTCAAAATTCTTGACGAAGATGTTCGTCTTACCCGGAGGCGCGCGATTAAGTTTACAAAGTCCAGTGGACTAACCACTCCGAAGAAGAAGCAACATGGGAACGTGAAGACTATCTTAGAAGCGAATTCCCAAACCTCTTTAGCACCTAAGCCTAGCAAATCTCGGGACGAGATTTATTCTAAGGGGGGAAGGATCTGTCACATCTCAAAATTGTAACAAGTGTGATAATCAAAAATTTGGAACCAACAAAAACTTTTGTTGCATGATGTGTGTTGATTGTACTTTGTTGATTGTTTTGCTTGTTTGAGTGAATTAAAAATATTGAACTCAAAAAAAATGAAAACTTAAATCAATCACACAAATTGTCATGTGACAAATATTTTCTCCAATCTAGAAATAAATATTTTCTTTCAAACAAAATTCAGAGAGGTGATAATATACTCACTCTCATTCTATCCATAATAATTTTCTCTCTCAATTAAATATTTTCAAAAACCTAAATTTAAACTTCTATTTCTTCTTTACTTTCTTAGATCATAAAATGTACCAAGAATACCTATACAATAGATATCAAGCATGAGACACAAATGCTTGATAATTACTCAGTGAACCAAATATGAAAAGATTTCACAAAAAATCAAATTTGAATTTGGTTCAGGCATTCTGTCGAACACCTTGTGAGCAGTGATGAACTCTCCCCAAATCCGAACTCAATCCACTCGAATTCGAGCGAAATTCGGCAAACCACTCACTCCTCTCACGTCCACTCATCTCTCTCACCTCACTCCCTCGCCGGAGAGCGTTGGAAACGTGCGAATTGGCCGTTTTGGCCCGTAGCCATTGGAGCGAGCTCACCGCCGTACCTCACCTGTGCCCACCTACGGGAGCTAAACGAAGGAGGACGCCGCGCTGGCCCTGTGCCATGCCTTCCATCCCGTCTGCCTCTCCGCTCTCGATTGGTCGAGAGGAGACCGCCTCAGAGGCTCTGCACGCCCGTACCCGTGCGGTCGAACACGAACACGCCGCGTCCATGGCCGCGCGTGGCCATCGACGGCGAACGCGGCCACCACTGCTCCCCTCGCCAGCACACCACCGCCCAGCCACTCACCGGCCTCCCCGTGACCCCGCAGACACGCCTACGTCACCCTGGTGGCCCACGGCGACGCCAGCACGCCGTCAAGTCTCGCTGGCGTGCGCCATGGACGCCGTCCGCCCAAGCTAGCCACAGCTCACCCCGCTGCACCTCTCTCCCTCTAAACCTAACTGCCACCTCCCCACGCCGTTACTACACCGCACCGCCACCAATGGCGTGCTCTCCCACCCCCAGACCCCTCCTGCACCCTGTCCACGGCACGCCGGAGTTCGGCGTTATAAACCCCCACTGCATCCCTCAGCTCTTCACCCCAATCCACTGCTCTCGCACTCACCCCACACCCTCTCGTGCACCGCCAGGAGGGCGGACACGCCGCTGCAGCCTTTGCTGCTTTGGTCAAGCACGGCCAGGTGCCACCGGAGGAGAAGGTGGACGTCGACCACGGCCGTGCCGTGCCTCACCTCCTTTCTCTCCTCTCTGGCTTGCACACTCTCTACCTTCACCACCACACTCACACGCCCCCGTTTGCCCTCTGTTTCGTGCACAGGAACGACGCAGAGAGCTCGCCGGAGACGGGATCCGTCCGAGGAAGCATTGGAGCTCGCCGCCGACGCTCGGGTCATCCCCATCAAGCTCAACTCACCTCCCGAGCCTCCCCAAGTTCTCCGCTGTCGAGCGCCATTGTCTCCACCATCGCTAACCACCCCAGGTGCCCCCTGTCCACCCTCGCCGTCGCTGGCACGGCGGCGCCGCCCGTTTTAGGTCGTCGCCGTTCGTGGCCATTCTCAGCCGTTAGATCTTTGATCAACGGTAGCGTACCGCTTCGCTTAGTTGAGTCACTGTCAAGCGGGACCCACTGTCAGCGCTTTAAACATTATCCAGCGCGCGAGATAATTCCGTTGAGTCACTGACGAGTGGACCCCACCTATCAGGATCTTCAACATTATCCAAAACCAGAGTAGTTTTTTAATTTAATTTTTCCTGGAATTTCAGTACTGGACTGAACTTTGAAATTCGATAACTCGAGAAATATAAGTCCAAATAATTCAAACCAAAATTCTCTGGATAGCTTATGAAATTGTTTAACAAACCCAAGTGGTTTGATCTCATTTAGATAAATAATAAATGTGTATTATTAAAAATGCCACAAAAGGTTTAAAACCTAAACTTGTTTGTTTCTGATGATATATTGACCCAAATAATTCCAATCCAATTTTGTTAGCTTGGTACTGTGATCTCTTAGCCTCCCTAATTTTGGTAGAATTAATTATGCAATAGTAATTGTTTGGCATTAGGTTAAAATTAGCAAACCCTTCTGTACTAAAACAATTATAGCTGTTTAATGCTTAACCCAAATGAGTTAGGACCAATTTTGTTAGATCACATTTAACCAGTGTTAGTTACCCCTAAAAGGATTTAATTTTATGATCCATAGAACTTAGGCAGTAACTAAAACTTAATTATTAAGCTTCTGGATTAAAACAATTGTGTAGGGAGTTTGGTAACTCCAATTAATCCAAATCAAATTGGGTTGTCTTCTACACATCAGTATCTTTCTGTAGAAATTTAGTTTGTACTTTTGGGACCAACAGAACTTGAGTTATGCAATTAAACATACTCAACTAGTTTCTGCCATATTTAAGACATAAATAAATAGTGGTTAATTCAATTAAATTGAAACCAAATTGTGTTGCTTGGTGTGTGCAGTGGCTATTTATAACATTCAAGATTGTAATGTTGTGATATTTGATTGAGTAGTATAGTGATTGTTTGTATCTGTTTGTTTGACAAGTAGACGATAGCGTTGCCGGGATTATCGAGGAGGGAGACTTTGTTGAACCAGAAGAACAAGACCAGGGTCACTTTGTTGAGCAAGGCAAGCTACTCTCCGAGCTTGCACCCCAAATATATATACATCTACTTTGATAACATGATTTACTCTTAAGGCAATGATTTTTAAAAACCTTTTCCAAAAGCATATGAAAAACTATTTTGCCACCGATGTAGAAATATAAGGTAGTGTATATCAAACTATAGGATGGGAAGAAAAAGATTGTTTATTCAAAACTCCTTTGAAAATACTTGTATGGATGTGGAATGCCGAGATGTCGGTGTTGAAGTGAAGAAATGGAGAATGGTGATGTTTATGAAAAATGCACATTGTGTCCTAGTACTATGACAACCAATCTTACCCTGTGCGACCACATTTACCCACATATGGGAAATGGCGTAGTCATATAATTTGCTCATATTAGTATGGGATGCCTCATCGACGGAGATGACTCCGTTATGCATGAGGGGATGGTTTGGTGACCTACCCCTGACCTGGGTCCTTGCACAAACTCTATGAGAAAGATAAGGAGGAGGATAGAAGACGCCACCTTTGGGTCGCCGGGCAAAACTATGAGTCCTCACACTTAGATTCCGACTGGCTGGGTTAAGTGTGGATGGAAAGTGTCATATGGGCAGGGTCCTATACTAGTATGAGCAAAGGACAGGCTACGGTCGGTGACTCAACTTCGCATACACCTTGTATGGCGGGACGTGGCTGACACGATGAGTTACCGGATGGGTGTGGGAAAAGCGTGCTACCTCTGCAGAGTGTAAAAACTATTCGAATAGCCGAGTCCTCGGATATGGACAGTTGGGAGGCTGTCCTAAGACCATGTGCAAGTTTTTAAAAAGAATTGAGTTTTAAAAAGAAAAGGAAGTGGTGAACGTTTTATACAACTATACCAACAGATCGGTATGAGGTTGTTGGAGGCAAATGGACCATGACAGGCTATGGTCGGAAAAAGGAGGAGTTTTGGAGAAATAAATAAGATGGTGATTTATTGGAGGATAGTTATAAAATTCTTCTTACCTCTTTTTCAGTAAAGATATAGAGATGTCTTAATATATAAAAGTTGGAAAATAAACATAAAACTAGTGCATGTTCATTCGGGGGTAGTTTGCGAGTACAATCAAATGTACTCATATTGGTTTCGTCCCTGGCTATTGTCTTAGCCAGATTTCGAGGAGCACTACGCCGAGGAGGAGTATGGCGACTTCTATGCGAACTAGGGATCTCCATAAGTCAGCTGCCTGTCGGGTTATCGTAGGATGTGCTTATCTACCACGTAGTAGCTTCCGCTGAATAATGTGAATTAGCCCATGAAGGCACCTATGTAAGACTTGGTCTAAATGACCATATGTATAAGACTTTTATTCGGTATTGTAATGGATGTAAACTTTGGTATTCAGTTCGGATTATGTGCAACGACAGACTGATCATGGGATCGTTGTGTTAAGCATAATCGGGTATTTCAGACAGCTAGTCCGGGGTCCCCACAGAGTTTCTCTCCATTTACCGAGATGCTCTATCTGTTTACACTCAGTGGTGCAATGATGATGCTCGTGCTGCTGCAGTCCTCACTGCCAGTGTTCTGCCTCAGTTTGCTTCTGAGTTTATGGGATTGGGCACTGCTGCTGCGATGTGGACTTATCTTTGTCAGCGCTATCAGCCCTCTGGTGATGCTCTCTACCTATCTGTGATTCATGAGGAGCATGATCTTCAGCAGGGAGACTCTACTGTTGATGAGTTCTACACACAGAGCTCTGCTATCTGGCGCCAGCTTGACTCTCTGAGGACTGTTGTTTGTGGTGCTTGTCGATGCTGTCAGACAGTGAGGTCAGATTTGGAGTTTCAGCGTGTCCATGAGTTCTTGTCTCGCCTCCGTGCCGAGTTTGAGCCTCGGCGTTCTCACTTGCTTGCCCGTGGTCATGTTCCTATATCAGAGGTGCTTGCAGAGTTTCAAGCTGAGGAGACACGCCTTCGTTCTACTGGTTTGCTTGCGGTTCCCACTGTGCTAGCTGCCTGAGCTCCTGTGTCGTCTGCTCCACCGCTGCTCCCCACTCCTTCAGGGGGGTGGGCGGGCGCCATCCTTATGCAGTAGCGGGCCGACCTCGTTCTCACACCTTCTGTGGCTACTGTAAGAAGCCGGGTCACCAGAGTTCGACTGTCACAAGAAGCAGCGCGACCTGAGTCGCTCCTCTACCACGGCTCGTGCGCCTTCGTCGACCCCGTCACTCACTGACTAGGATATTGTGCGGCTCAAGCATATACTGGCTTCCTCGGGCTCTTCCTCGACGGGCACCGTTGCCTCGCTGACTGCTTCCACTACTCCGCCACCGCCGCCTTCACAGTCAGGTACATCTTCATGGTTTCTGGATTCTGGAGCTTCTTTTCACATGTCTTCTGACTCTTCCGCTCTGTCTTCTCTTTGTCCTCTTGAGTTTCCTGTCAATGTTCTCACTGCCGATGGCACACCTCTTCCTGTTGCTAGTCGTGGCAACCTTTCTACTCCGTCTTATTCTGTTCCTAGTGTTTCTCATGTTCCCCGTCTTACTGTGAATCTTTTTTCCGCTGCTCAACTCACTGATTCTGGTTGTCGTGTAATCCTTGATGCCGACTCTTGCTCTGTTCAGGATCGTCGGACCAAGGCTTGGTTGGCGCTGACCCTCGGCGCCGTGAGACTCAGGACCTTTGGGAGGTTGACTGGCTTCGTGTTCCTTTCGCTGCCAGCACACCCGCCAGTTCCCATGCTCTTGCTGCCTCCTCTTCTGTGTCCTTTCAGCAGTGGCATCATCGACTTGGTCATATATGTGGCTCTCGCTTGTCTTTGTTAGTGCATCAAGGTGTCTTAGGCCCTGTCTCTAGAGATGTTTCTTTACATTCTGATGGTTATAGACTTGGCAAACAGACTCAGTTACCTTATCCTACGAGTGAGTTATTATCTCAGCGTCCTTTTGACTTAGTACATTCTGATGTATGGGGTCCTGCTCCCTTCGATTCGAAAGGGGGTCATCGCTACTATGTTCTATTTATTGATGATTTCTCTCGCTACACTTGGCTCTATTTTATGAAATCTCGCAGCGAGGTTCTCTCTATATATAAGCGATTTGCTGCCATGGTTCACACCCAGTTTTCCACGCCCATTCATGTTTTTCGTGCTGACTCGGCTGGTGAGTATACTTTGTCCTAGAACTTTAAATTCCAAACCCGATCTATGCATCTAGATTGTAAAATATAAATTCTTCTGTTGATCGAATTTGAATTCAATTTTTCATTGTGCACTAGATGTGTCTTGCCACTTTTTTTAGAACTTTTTGGATGTCATCCCGATAGCTTGTACACATTGCACCTAAAGGGCAGATTTTATACAGGTACCCTCCGACCTAACGACCATAAAAGTTATGCTTGCAACATATTTTTTTTAGATACTTGTCAAACAAATCTGGAAAAAAATCACATGGGACACTATATTAATATTTGCATACCTCCACAAGGTCGCTCAGGGGGTATGTTGGTTGGTTTCAACAATGCTACTCTAGACACCTAGAATGTACTCACTGGAGATTTTGCAGGAGGTATGGACTTTACGTGGTTCTGTATACCTCCACATGGTCGCTCAGGGGGTATGTTGGTTGGTTTCAACAATGCTACTCTAGACACCCAGAATGTACTCACTGGATATTTTTGCGTTAAATTCCATGTGAGAACTAAGCTTGATGGTTTTCGATGGGCTCTTGTCGTAGTTTACGGGGCTGCACAAGAGGAGCGGAAACCGGATTTCTTGGCTGAGTTGGTACAAATTTGTGACGGGGAATCACTTCCCATGTTGGTAGGAGGGGACTTTAACATAATTAGAAGGCATAATTCCAACTTCAATGCCTGATGGCCTTTTATCTTCAATGCGATAACTGAAAGTTTAAGTCTAAAGGAACTTCAAATGTCCGGGAGACAATATACGTGGGCTAGCAGAATGCAAACCCCAACATTTGAGAAGTTGGATCGATTTCTTGCTAGTGTGGAGTGGGAGCAAAAATACCCTCTAGTGTCTATTCATGCTTTGACTTGTACGGGGTCAGATCATACTCCTTTGTTAATAATTCAGGGGATCAGGCATATGTGGGAAACACTAATCATTTTTCATTTGAACTCTCGTGGATGCGCCAGGAAGGTTTTTATGAAATGATAACAAAGGAGTGGAACTCGGTGCAGTCCGGGAACTCTCCTATTGAACGATGGCAGCATAAAATTAGACACTTACGTCAATTTTTGAGAGGATGGGCTAAGTGTCTAAGTGGGGAGTATAAAAAGATGTGCAATAAATTAACTCTGCTCATTAATGAGCTCGATATTAAGGCTGAGACCACTCCTTTGAATGTAGCCGAGCGGGCTGCAAAAAAGGATGCGGATGATTATCTCGCAAAGTTGAGACGAGATGAGGAATCGAAATGGGCACAACGAGCAAAAGTAAAATACATACAAGAAGGGGGAAGTAATACGAGATACTTCCATATCATTGCAAATGGTAAACATAGAAAAAAAAGAATCTTTCAACTAGAGCAAGATGAGGGCACAATAGTTGGCCAACAAAACCTCAATTTTTTTTATTTCCGAGTATTACAAAAAATTATTTGGAGCATCGGCTCCGAATAACTTTTCAATGAATGAGGAGGTTACTCATGATATGCCTCAGATTTCGCCCGAGGAGAATATCATTTTGACACAAACCTTTATGGAAAAGGAAGTGTTTGAGGCCATTAGTCAAATGGAACATAATAAAGCTCCAGGACCAGACGGGTTTCCGGCGGAGTTCTATCAAAAATTTTGGAACATTATCAAAACTGACTTAATGGCAATGTTTTCTCAGTTGCGAGAAGGGAACTTGCCTCTTTTTAAGTTAAATTTTGGAATCATTACGCTGTTGCCCAAAAAGGAGGATGCAAGTCGAATTGAGCAGTACAGACCCATTTGCCTGTTAAACGTAAGCTTTAAAATATTCACAAAAGTGGGAACAAACAGGGTAACATCTATAGCAAGCAAAGTGGTTCGACCAACACAGACATCATTTATACCGGGCAGAAACATTCTTGAAGGAGTTGTGGTATTGCATGAGACGATTCATGAAATCCATAGGAAGAAGATGGACGGTGTGCTTTTTAAAATTGATTTTGAGAAAGCATATGATAAGGTTAATTGGTCTTTTCTACAACAAGTTTTGCGTATGAAGGGTTTTACACCTCAGTGGTGTCAATGGGTTGCGAGATTTGTCCAAGGTGGGAGTGTGGGTATACGGGTAAATGATGACATCGGTCATTATTTTCAAACTCTCAAGGGACTAAGACAAGGTGATCCTCTGTCATCTCTTCTCTTTAATTTAGTTGCGGACATGTTGGCAATTCTTATTGCTAGAGCTAAAGCTGATGGTCAAGTTGGAGGATTAATACCTCACCTTGTGGAAGGGGGATATCCATTCTTCAGTATGCGGATGACACAATATTGTTTATGGAGCACGACATTGCGAAGGCCGTCAACATGAAACTAATATTGGCTTTTTTTGAGCAACTATCGGGGTTGAAAATTAATTTCCACAAAAGCGAGTTGTTTTGTTTCGGCAAGGCTAAGGACATCCAAGAGGAATACCGTCACATTTTTGGGTGTGAGATTGGGTCGCTTCCTTTTCGATATTTGGGGATTCCGATTCATTTTAGGAAATAATTAAACAAGGAATGGAAATTTGTGGAGGATAGATTTGAGAAAAAATTAGCCTCATGGGTGGCCAAGATGTTATCAAACGGAGACCGTCTTGTGCTAATCAATTCTGTATTAACAAGTTTGCCAATGTTCTTACTATCCTTTTTCGAAATACCCAAAGGGGTTCGTAAAAGATTGGATTATTTCCGCTCTCGATTTTTTTGGCAAAGCGATCAGTTAAAGAGAAAATATCGTTTGACAAAATGGAATATTGTGTGCCGACCAAAGGATCAAGGAGGTCTTGGTATTGCGGATTAGAGACCAAAAATAAATGTTTACTGAGTAAGTGGTTGTTTAAGTTGTTAAATTAAGAGGGTGTGTGGCAGGAGCTATTAACTAATAAGTACTTAGGGGGTAAAACGTTATCACAAGTACAATCTAAACCTTTTGATTCGCCTTTCTGGAAAGGTTTAATGAAAGTTAAGAATGATTTTTTTGAGCGTGGAGAATTCATTCTTGGTAATGGGGAGCAAGTGCGTTTCTGGGAGGACAAATGGTTAGGGCATATTTCATTGGCGAATGAATATCCTAACCTATATGCAATAGCTTCGAATAAGAATGCGATGGTAGGTGAGGTTTTTATTTCGATACCTATCAATCTACCGTTTAGAAGAGTTCTTACTGAAAATAATAGGACATCTTGGCTGAATCTAGTTGAGAGACTAATGCGAGTCAATGTTAGTGATCAACCAGATAGGTTTAAATGGCGTTTGACAACAAATGGTATCTTCTCGGTAAAGTCTTACTACTTGGATCTACTTAATGGGCACACCAGATACTTGAGGAAATATTTGTGGAAATTAAAAGTCCCTTTGAAGATTAAAATCTTTTTGTGGTTTCTTCATAGAAAAGAATTGTTAACAAAAGATAACCTAGCTAAGCGGAATTGGATAGGATGCAAGAAATGCGTTTTCTGTGACAAAGATGAGAGAATCGAACACCTCTTTATTTCGTGCACGTTTGCTAGAGATATTTGGAGATTAGTTCATTTTACTTTTAATATTTACCCACCAACTAGCATTTCAAATATGTTTGGATCATGGTTGAATGGGGGTAGACAAGGCTTCCAAAGCCTGGATTAGGATTGGTGGTGCGGCCATTCTCTGGGTTATCAACAAGGCGATCTATTCGATCCATTTGTGGTCCTTTCTTCTACCTGTGGATCAACGTGGTCTCATGGATTCAAGATGTACTCGCATGATGACGTCGTACGGGCTATCTTCTGCCGGGCTGGGTGGCAACATCCTAGAAGACTAAATATCTAGAGTTTCCTTTTTTAAGTGGTTGATCTTTGTATCCGCTTTAAGTGATCCGTGAGATGTAAACTGATATTTTTGAGACTTGATTAATAATGCGGCTTGGCTGTGTGCATCATTTTGATGCAGAGGCCGGGGATCCGCACCCCCTTTCTAAAAAAAATCTGCAATACTTTGAGGGTGTTACGAAACCTGATCTCTATCCTTGATCCTTGGAGGCCAAGGCTTATTCCTAGTACGTTGCATCCTTGGATGCCAAGGATCGTACTCCTTGCTTGTCAAGGGAAACTTGATAAGGCTTGTGTGGGCAAAATACCTAAAATGCCCTTGAAGTCACTAGTACAGAACGACACATCGGAAACGGGCCAAAAACCCCTTCGGCAACGGAGAAAGGGTCCGTGTCCCCGACCCTGTCACTGATGTGAAGGCCTTCATCGGTAACGGAGGCAAAAAACCGTCACCGATGAGGCATAAGTTGGCTACGGTTGCGGACCCATCTCCGTTTCCGATGTATCGGTGCATCAGTAACGGAGATTCTATTTTACTCGTTTGCATTGAGGTTCTTTCGGAAGCCTACAGGAGCAATTCGGTTGCCAAATTACATTCAAAATCTCACAGCAGAAACACAAAGTTGCTACCAAATCCATTCATAACGTATATAAGAATTGTCATCATTACATAGCATCAAAAGATGAGTTACACTTGCCTCGCTAATCCTATCATTCTCATGCCTCCCTAAACTTAACTTTTATGACACTCCACTCTTCTCCAGCTCCACCTTCTTCCTCAGTTCCGAAGCGCCGAAAACGGAATTCGACCTAGCAAAAGACTCGAGTAGCGGTTTCATGCTTCTCCAAATCACATCTGCAGCCAAATTGCTACACACATACACAAAATAGATGGAGAAACTAAAGACAAGAAACCACACCGAGCTCGCAAGACTCCTTAGCAAATTAATCTTGCCAAATTCTTCGTAGCGAGGCTTGCTCCATCTTGGAAGGTGTCGCCGAAATATAATAACGTCACCGCTGTGACATTTCGGCCACACTGTCCAAGACACTCTTAATTAAAAAAGTGTTTTGAACAGTGCAGCGAAACGTCACAACAGCGACGGTTCACGGATATGATCCCACTTTGTATTTAGCTCTTTTAAAGCTTGTTTGGATCAGCATGGCGCTTCTGCATATAAAATACATGGATGTCTAGTTAGAAAAGAGCCAAATATGATGCTACATGACATAAATACAATTTAAGATGAAAACAGTTTACACCTTAAGCGCCTATATCCGTGTGCTTGCTGTCCGATCGAAACGATTTGGAGGCAGAACTTGAAGGTGATGTTACCTTCAATTGCCTCACCATTTTTATGCATTGTCGCCGAAATATACTATTACTTCATACACTAGCTACACAAAACCATAACGAGGATTAGCACATTGACAAAGGGTTGAAATTAATCTATTAGACTTCAAATACTAAAAACAAACACAACACAATACTAGACTTCAAATACTAGACAAGTTGAAGGTAATGTATTCATCATCGGCAGTACTAAAAACAAACACAACACAATACTAGACTTCAAATACTAGACAAGTTTTATATGCTACTTTAAAAAAAAAGTAAGATCTAGTGTTGAGGGGTGTATTCACCATCGGCAGTACTACAATACTAGACAGAACACAATACTACAATACTAGACAGTACTACAATACTAGATCGGTAGATGCTACTTTAAATAAAATGTAAGATCTAGTGTCGAGGGGTGTATTCATCATCGGCACTAGACAGAACACAATACTAGACTTCAAATACTAGACAAGTTTTCTGTGCTACTTTAAACAAAATGTAAGATCTAGTCGGCTACATACCCGGGGAAGATGCACGGCAATAGACCAGTAGATCCGCGTCGGCGACATACTCGGGGAAGATGCGCGGCGGCTCGCCGACGAGCCGCTGGGGGGGGATGCGCGGCGGCTCACGACGCGCCGCTGGGGGAAGATGCGCCGATGCGCCGCTGGGGGAAGATGCACGGCGGCGATGCCGGCCGGACGTGCCGCTCAGATCTGCGAGATAAGGGTTAGGTCTGGAGCCGCCGCCACACTATGACTGTGGAGTGAGAGTGAGAGTGAGAGCGAGAGCGTTAGGGTTGCTGCAGTGGCACATTTATAGCATATAATAACATCGCAAACGGAGGCAATAAACAACCATTTCCTCTAATTTCTTCACTGACACACTGAGCCTACTTACAAAGGGTCGATAGAGTAATTGAACTAACTATCTACTCTATTTGTTCTGCTTACGCCCTGCCTCCGCGCCATTGTCATCCGCGGCGCGGCGTCGCTTCTTGCCGGTTGCCTTTTCCTCAGGCGCCTCCTCCTCCGGCGCCTCCTCCGATGCCTCCTCCTCCGGCGCCTCCTCCGACGCCTCCTCGTCGTCGGTCGTCGTATTCTTCCTGGCTAGAATAATACGGCTTCGGCGGTTCCTCCGGCTCCTCTTCCTCCGGCGACTCGTCCTCTTCGGAGTCGTCTTCTCCTTCGCGTGAAGACGGCGGGTCCGAGTCGTCGGAGTCGTCTTCTACAGAGCGTGAAGATGGCGGGTCCGAGTCGTCGGGGTCCGAGTCCGGCGGCCCGTCTTGATCCCACCACGGAACTTCACCGCGGTCTTCCGCGCTCGCGTCATCGCTCGGGATTTCCTCGTTCTGCCACCAGGGTTCCGCCATGGCGGTTGTGCTAGTGTGGTAGATAATGTGGGAGAGAACGAAGGGGAGAATGCGGGACCTGCCTGGCTTCGCGCGGTTCCAGTCACATTTTATTAGCGTCGATCAGGCGGTTCCAATCCCTCGTGAATTAAGCCGCATTGAACAGGCGCGCTTCCAGATTGCAACTGCAATTTCCCAAGCACATCGCAAATGGATGTACATAAACAACCGTAGCCATAGAGATACATATTGGAAACGGAGACAAATTTATGACCGTTGCCAATACTTTTGGTAGCGGAGATATAAAATTCTCCGTAACCAATGTTGACGGACCAGCCTCTGCCAGGCCTCGTCCGCAACGCTAAAATCGCGATTCTCTGTCGCCTAACACCTGCCGTTTCCATAGAGGGGTATCCGATGTGTCGTTCTGTACTAGTGAGTGAGGCTATAAATAGAAGGCATGAGATTGAGCTAGACACATAAGCTTGACAGATTTTGTAGTACATGATACAACATAATAAAGAGCTCTCAGTTTCCTCTCATATCTGTGGTGTCTTTCTTGTTCTGGTGATTGTGCCCTGCGTATGTGGTGATTGAAAAGCAAGTGTTGAACAACTGCGTTTCTCAACACGTTATCAACACGAGTGCTTTGGAGCAGAGGTATGTTGTTCAAAGCTACTTGCTAATCACTCCTAAAATAGCTTCGTTTGTACATGAGTGATACTACCGTAGCACTGCATATTGCATGCTCATGTTGATCGGTCCAGAAAATAACCTCAAGGCCACCGATCAAACAAGTCGTGAGCATTAAATCCGATGCACGGGATGTTGCTACACTAGCAATGGTGAGCAGCAAAATGTCCGGAGCCTGAAGCTCCGCATCATGGCATCGCCTTGACTAGAAGGCTGGTGACGAGCTCACGATCTTATGTGTTTATGCTCACCTGATTCCAATATGCCAGATGTTGCCGCGTCGGCAGCTCGACGTCCGGAGCCTGCAGCTTTGTGTATGTAACCTGCGCGTGCCCAGACGGCTGCGATCGTCGCTATCGACGCCTTGACCGGAGCCTGAAGCTCTACACCATCATATCACCTTGGCCACCGCAGTGCGCTTGCCGGTGGCGTCGCTAGAAAACACTTTGCGAGCCTGACGCAACAACATCGCCTCCTCGCTGGCCAGAAGCCAAGACAAGAAGCTTATGTCAAGCTTACACGGCCACGGCCTTGCAAATTAAATCCTGAAGCATTTGATTAATGCATAAACATCTGGAACTGTTTACATACCAGCATTTACACTGTTAGCACTCATGACATGCACTTATTCACCTGAAGTAAATTGTTGCATGATCTAAATATACAGGAAATGCCGGGCATCAACTCCAAGGAATTTGCCAAGCTCGCCCTGGATGGCAGCAACTACCTCACGTGGGCTATGGATGCTAAGTTAAGTCTTACATCCATGTCTCTCAGTCATACCATTAACCAGCCGGCAGCTGGCACAAATGGTCCTTCTGCCGCTGAAAAGGCGAAAGTGTTGATCTTCCTGAGGCATCATCTCAATTCAGCGTTGAAGTTCGAATATCTGACTGAAGAGGATCCACTCACTCTTTGGCAATCCCTGAAGGATCGCTATGACCAGCAAAGGTCAGTTGTGCCTCCTCAAGCACGGAGTGACTGGTTAAACCTACGTTTCCAAGACTTCAAGTCTGTGGCAGCATATAACTCTGCCTTGCACCGCATTGTTTCCCTGCTCAGAATGTGTGGCCAGAAAGTCACTTATGCTGATATAATTGACAAAACTTTGTCAACGTTCCATCCCACCAACATGGTGTTGCAAGAGCAATACAGGCATGCCAAATATGCCAAGTACTCTGAGTTGATCTTTGTCCTGTTAGTGGCAGGAAAACAAAATGAACTTCTTATGAAGAATCATAGCGCCCGCTCAACTGGGACTATGGCTGTGCCTGAAGCACATGCGATCACTCAAAGTGTTGGGAGTTCCCATGGCCGCAAAAAGGACAAAGGGAACCAAGGATGGAAGGGAATGAAGAGCAATGCATTCAAGGGCAAGGGTAGAGGAAGAGGAAAAGACAAAGAAAAATTCAGAACTGATCCAGGTGCTCAGACTAGGGGAAAGCAAGGAAAATGCTTCAGATGTGGATGTGAGGATCATTGGTCTCGCAATTGCCGCACCCCCAAGCACCTGGTTGAGTTATATCAGCAGTCCATCAAAAGTAGCAACAAGCAGGATAATCATGAGTCCCACTTTGTAGAGCCTGCTGCTCTGCCGGACTCTAAGAAGCTTGAAGATTTGCATCTTGAAATCCTGGTAGTGGTGATTTTAACCTGGATGGTATCGATCTTCCTTAAGAAGATATGAATGTTGGTATATATGGAGACCTAGTGTAATCTCCTAGCCTAATATATATTTCCGTCATGAGTTGTAATTCCAGTGTTATATAGTTCCTGCTGAACTTGGTCATGTAATAAGCTCCTGAAGAGCATAGTATTGTATTTTGCATTAGTGTAACTCTTGCTTAATATAAATTCCAGTATGTTATATGTTTATGCTCTTTCAGTAGAGATGTAAATATGTCTTTTTACATAGTAAGGTGTGTCGATCCAATGGAGGAAGAGGAGATATGTCTTATAGACAGTGCCACCACAAATACAGTTCTTCGGGAGACCAAATATTTCCAGACTCTAACTAAGAAATTTGGAAATGTTATGACCATTGCCGGAAGCAATACTCATATTGTCGGTACCGGAAGTGCCACAATAGTTCTCCCTATGGGTACCCAATTAGTAATCAAGGATGCCTTGTTGTATCCTGAATCAAAGCGGACCCTGCTAAGCTTTAAACATATCCGTGCGAATGGTTTCCATCTGGAAACGAAAGTCGAGCATGATACTGAATATCTGCTCATGACCATATTTAACGAATCCAAGAAGAAAGTGGTTGAGAAGCTCCCTTCCTTAGCATCAGGATTGTACTACACGTACATAAAGCCCATAAAGGAATATGTTGCGCTGAAAACAATTTTCAGGAACCCAGAGTCATACAGGGTATGGCATGATAGACTGGGTCATCCTGGGTTGGGCATGATGAAGAAAATCATCAAAGGCTCTGTTGGCCATAACATAGCAACAAAAGACTTCCCAAATCCTGAAGATTTTATGTGCACTGCATGTGCCAAAGGGAAGTTAATCCTTAGACCCTCCACCTTGAAGGTGAAGGATGAATCGCCAATTTTCCTGCAGAGAATTCAAGGCGATATTTGTGGACCAATACAACCCTTGTCGGGCCCTTTCAAATATTTTATGGTCCTGATTGATGCCTCCACTAGGTGGAGCCACGTATGCCTATTATCTACAAGGAACCATGCCTTTGCAAAGCTGGTTGCCCAGATAATAAAACTAAGAGCAAATTTTCCGGATAGCCGGATCAAATCCATAAGGATGGACAATGCTGGAGAATTTACCTCCAAATCATTTGATGACTATTGTCTAGCTCTTGGCATACAAGTGGAACATTCGGTTCCACATGTCCACACTCAGAATGGCCTTGCGGAGTCATTAATCAAAAGGATTAAATTGATTGCTAGGCCACTTTTGCAGAACTGCAAGCTCCCAACCACTTGTTGGGGACATGCTGTGATGCATGCGGCAACATTAATCCAACTCAGGCCAACTGCATATCACTCTGCATCCCCCTACAACTAGTGCGTGGGAAAGAACCAAGTATTTCCCATCTGCGAAGATTCGGCTGCGCTGTGTACGTGCCGATCTCACCACCTCAGCGTACCACGATGGGTCCTCACCGAAAGTTGGGGGTCTATGTGGGGTATGAATCTCCGTCTATAATAAAATACCTTGAGCCATGACTGGGGATCTGTTCACGGCTCGGTACGCTGACAGTATTTTTAATGAGGACCATTTCTCGACGTTAGGGGGAGAAATGTACCAAAAGGAATGCCAAGAAATTTCATGGAGTGCTGAGGGCCTCCAGTCCTTAGATCCACGCACTAGCGAAGCTGAACTTGAAGTTCGGAGGATCATAAACCTCCAAAGGCTAGCAAATAATTTGCCAGACGCCTTCACTGATCATAGTGGGTGACAAAATCACATATACCTGCTGTAAATGTGCCAGAGAGAGTAGAGATAGCCTCGAAGGCTATTAACTCAAATTTAGGCCAAACCCTAGGAAAAGGGGGAGACCTCTGGGTGCACGGGATAAACTTCCGCGGAGACGTCCGCAGAAACAAATTTCCGTGCCAGATACGTCACACCTTAAGTCAGTTGAAGAAGCTCAACCTGAAGTTGAGAAGCTCCCTGAAGTGAGCCATCCTGAAGATGGAATGCCAGTGCAGAATCACGCGCGCAAATTGATTTTGGCACTGGGACATCGGAACACCCAGACTCAGTCGTTTTGGGAAATCATGACGAGCTGGTGAAAATGAATGATGAAATCAGCATAAATTATATTGATTCAGGAGAGTTATATAACAGAAAGACTACTATTGTCGACATATATTTTGCCTCAAAAATTGCTTCCATTGAACTGGATCCAGAACCTAAGTCCATGGCAGAGTGCCAGAAGCACTCAGAATGGGTTAAATGGAAAGAAGCAATTGAGGCTGAATTGCGCTCGCTTTATCGGAGGAATGTGTTCGGCCCTGTAGTGCGAACTCCTCCAGGAGTTACCCCTGTTGGATACAAATGGGTTTTCGTTCGAAAGGAATGAAAATAACCAGGTGGTGAGATATAAAGCGAGGCTGGTAGCACAAGGTTTTTCGCAGAAACCAGGCATCGATTACGATGAAACATACTCTCCTGTGATGAGTGGCATCACGTTCCGATATTTGATATCTATGGCAGCTAGCCTCAACATGCAAATGCAGTTGATGGATGTGGTGACCGCATATTTATATGGGTCACTTGACTCAGAGATCTATATGAAAGTCCCCGAAGGATTAAGATCCCACATCCAAATGAAAATCGCAACATGTATAGCGTCAAATTGCAGAGGTCGCTATATGGGTTAAAACAGTCCGGTAGAATGTGGTACAACCGGCTAAGTGACTTTCTCTGAAGAAAGGTTACACCAATCATGATGATTGTCCCTGCGTATTCATCAAGAAATCCCAGAATGGATTCTGTATCATCTCAGTCTATGTCGATGATCTTAATATCATCGGAAACGCAGAGGACATAAAGGAAGCTATGTCTTACCTTCAGACGGAGTTTGAGATGAAATATTTGGGTAAAACCAAACTTTGCTTAGGCCTGCAGTTTGAGCACCTCCCTGAAGGAGTCTTTATACACCAGTCCACCTATACAAAGAGGGTCCTTGAAAAATTTAACATGGATAAATCTCACCCTCTAAGAACCCCCATGGTCGTAAGATCCCTTGAAGCGGATAAAGACCCATTCAGACCTTGTGAAGAAAATGAGGAAGTTTTGGACCTGAAGTTCCCTACTTGAGCGCCATTGGAGCACTAATGTACCTTGCGAATTGCACTAGGCCTGATATTGCATTCGCGGTAAACCTTCTAGCCAGGTATAGTGCTGCCCCAACCAGAAGACATTGGGTTGGCATCAAAACTATCCTCAGATACCTCCAAGGTACCCAAGATCTTGGATTGTTCTATAAACGAAACCAAGACTTGTCCATGGTGGAATATACGGATGCTGGCTATATGTCTGATCCCCATAATGCCAGATCACAGACTGGATTCGTATTTCTCTGTGGTGGTACAGCCATTTCTTGGCGGTCTTTCAAACAGACCCTGGTAGCCACATCTACAAACCACTCAGAGATAGTTGCGATGTATGAGGCCGCACGAGAGTGTGTTTGGCTTAGAGGAATGACAAGTCACATCCTAAAGTCATGTGGACTTAATGTCATCAGTACCCCAACCATTATCTATGAAGATAATGTGCTTGTGTTGCACAAATGCAGATGGGCTATGTTAAGAGCAATCTCACTAAGCATATTGCTCCTAAATTCTTTTACCCTCATGAACTCCAGAAGAGTGGGGAAGTAAAGATCTTGCATACTAAGTCATGTGAAAATCTTGCAGATTTATTTACAAAGTCTCTACCTCCACCTAGTTTTCTCCGATGTGTTCACGACATTGGTATGAGACGACTTAGAGAGATGCAAGGTTTAGGGGGAGCCCTGAACCATAGCCCATAATATGAGATCTTAGAACTCATATTGATCCCGAAGATCAAAACTAATCCTGAAGATAAGTTGTTGTACTCTTTTTCCCTTAGTGAATTTTTCCCACTGGGTTTTCTCACTCAAGGTTTTTAACGAGGCAACAAGTGCAACATAGCTTGCGTGTGCAATGTACTCTTTCTCCGTCGATCCCTTTTTTCCCACTGGGTTTTTGGGAGGAGTTTTAATGAGGCATGTGCATTTCGCGGTATAAGCCCAAGGGGGAGTGTTACGAAACCTGATCTCTATCCTTGATCCTTGGAGGCCAAAGCTCTATCCTTGATCCTTGGGGGCCAAGGCTTATTCCTAGTACGTTGCATCCTTGGATGCCAAGGATCGTACTCCTTGCTTGGCAAGGGAAACTTGATCAGGTTTGTGTGGGCAAAATACCTAAAATGCCCTTGAAGTGAGGCTATAAATAGAAGGCATGAGATTGAGCTGGACACATAAGCTTGACAGATTTTGTAGTACGTGATACAACATAATAAAGAGCTCTCAGTTTCCTCTCATATCTGTGGTGTCTTTCTTGTTCTGGTGATTGTGCCCTGCGTATGTGGTGATTGAAAAGCAAGTGTTGAACAACGTCGTTTCTCAACAGAGGGGAGGTGTACATTTTTGCCACTCTCTAATTGTCTCTTGTTACATCGATTCACATGCATACCTTCCTTTTCTCCGACCGGGCTCTTTATCGGGTAGGTACTAGATGTACGTTGATTTTCTCTTGATTTTATGGAGGCCGTTGGTCCCAGGGTAAAAACAATCTGAGACCGGCATCACCAGAAACTGCTGAAACTAACATACTGCTAATTTTCTTCAGAAACCATACGAGCATGCCAGCTCTGAGATCTGCCGGTATTGACATTCGAGGGTACGTCAGTGCGGCCATGTGCAATTACAAGGCAAACAATCTGTGAGAACTACACTAGTATTATCTCTGCACTTTCCGTGATTCGGTTATCTAATTTTCTTCCAGCTCTGAAGCCTGGATCATTTGCACAGTGCAACTTGAGTCGGAATTTATTGCTTCGTCGGAGCTGGCCTTCTATTCTTCAGAAATCTGATGACAAAGGGGATGAAAAATAAAAAATGAAGATAAGATGTGAATATGTGTTGCAGAGTGGCAAAATTACAAGTAAAGCTACCTATGTTTATGTAGATGGGAGAGGGCCTTCAAGCGAAGTCATGTGTGATGCAATACACAGGCTTCCTTCGGAACCTGGAGGGCTGCATCATGTGAAGGGGCCGGCAACCGCGCATTCGAACCTGGAACTTTGTGATCCAACGGCACCAGCAACTGCGCCTCCGCACCTGGAACTTTGGGATCCTGATGGATCAGAATGTAAGCTTTCGGATGCACAGTAAAGGCCCGAAAACTCGAGGGGGCAACAAACAGTAATATCCAAGATTGTCATAGTCAGTTCTCAACCAGGAGCTCTGGAAGAAAAACTAAATACCAACATACCTATTTTGGACGCACACGAAATATCTGACTTACAACTGTGGATTGGATCGGGTGAAATTGAATTTCACTCTATGCCAGATTCTCCAGAGACGAAAGAACTAAAGCGATACATGAGAAGCAAAGTAGTGTACTAGCTAGCACTTTCAGATTCAGTGTGCCAACTAAATAATTGTCAATCCTTTGAATGAAGTGATAAGAAAATAAAAGATTAGTCAGACGCAAAACAATTTTAACTCCTGCAGATACATGCCAAAATTTCGCAGGCGGATTAGTAGATATTACAACTTTACAAGAAGAGTATGATGTAAACCGTGTGTATACTGTGCCAAAGTATACTTCCTGAATAACTACCAAGCACCACTCATCCGTCGAGACGAACAGAAATGGCACAAGATATGGTCTTACCACAGGTGCCTGTAGAAAGAACAAAACATAAGTTCCCCACTAATAAAGATGATCCCCGATGAGGAACAGCAAACTTCAGAACTGAGTTTAATTTCTGCTAGAATTAGCAGAAGCAATTATAGCTGGCTTTGAACTAGCTGTACCTCTTTGCATGAAGGTTCAGGAGCAGCTTTGTTCAGGAGCCTCACCCAGGTGAGGGTGGTGTCGACGTAGCTGACGAGGGGGAAAAGCTGGAGGTAGAAGGTGATCTCACCCTGAACCTCACGGAGCTCGTCGGCATGCCGTGCCCCCATGAAGCACCGGTACAGGTATCCGCGGCCCCGGCAGGACCTGACGAGCAGCAGCGCGCGCCGGAGCGTTTCCTCCAGCTGCTCCACCGGGTTCCTCGTCTCGGGCTGCTGCATCAGCTGCGCGGAGTGGAGCTGGTGCAGCAGATCGCCGATCATCTTGGCATGCCGAGCGAGCTGCAGGCAGGTGGCTCTGTTCCTACGGACCGTCTGTGCGGCCTCAGCGATCATCTTGATGAGCCCGTAGGCGTCCACTCCTGCAAACTGAGCAACCATGGCAGCCTGATTAACTAGAGCCATCTCTTATCTTCCTTTGGTTCAGGATCTTGGAGTTGAGCCAGTGTCCCAAGAGAAGAATGAAACAAGATGTTCACTCAGGGAGAGCACGGTCCAAATAGCTGCTCATAAAAAAGGCCTTGTTTTGGTACAAGTGAAGACAATGACTTTGACTAGTGTGGGCAATGGACACCTTATGCTCCAGAGTCCAAAATACTCCTGTTCACTGATTGAATTTTTCAAGCATACCTCATTCGTTGACATTTGAACAGATCTAGCTTAAGATGGGTCCAAAGTTGGGCAGGTTCAAGCTTACATACATGAATGATTTGTCAGAAATGAGATGGACCACGTGGAAGGGCGGCCGGTCCTAGTGACCAATAATTCGAGGTTTGAATCTTTCTCTTGAGTCTTTACAACTAGACTAAACAAACCATATGTCCATTGACTATATGAGCAGCATTTAGAGATTGAAGTTATACTTGAACGAAACATCAGCTAGCACACATGGTAGAACTTTTTGAGAAGGTTCCCGGCTTCTGTGTACCAGAGGCCATGAAAGAGACCTCTGACCAGCTCAGTTGGACTCATCAAGTCATCATAGAGTATACATACTCTTGATCTCTGCAATACCTGTATTTTGTCTATATAAAGCTGGACTCACTGGCCATGATACATGCTATTTTAATGCATGAATGCACAAATTCAGAACAATAGTGCAGTGGATGTATTATTTTCTTTTTGTCTAAAGACTGGGTTCAGAACTTATAATCGAGTATAGACAAACCAGAGGAACTGCAATAGTTTTTTTGTTTGTTTTGAAAACAACTGCAATAGTTGTTAATACTACTACTACCTTTTGTCCCAAAATATAAAACATTTTGGTAGGCTAAACGTCTTATAATTTGGGACGGAGGTAGTATACTAATACAAAGGCAAATAAACTGAAGTAGCAAAAATGAGAGTGATCATTGTGCTGGGGTAAGCTTAAACGGCATGCACAGGTGTAGGTGAAAGGGAAGTTCAGAGGCTAAAGTTCAAATTGTAATCGATGGAAATAATTATATTCGGTTCATAACCACAACAACCCAATATGCATTTAACATGGATAAAATAACTGAAGCACATAATTATATGCACAATGGCATACAGCCTCAAAGTACTACAAGACTAATGGAATTAATACATAAACATTATCCACACTTATAAATTTCCATGCAGTATCTGCAGTAAACTGTAACATGATTGCACAGACAGTCACACAACTTAGAGAAGCGTGGTCCTGTTCCACACTTCTTTTACAATGAAGAGGCAACCCTGTTCTGTGAAAGAACAGATGAAGGGTACCGGTGCATACCTAACTACCTAAGTGTTCATAAAAAGAGATCAACAACAGTTCAGCTTCTAATTTTCAACATAGCATCACAAAGTGCATAGAGAAATCCACTAACAACACCTGAAATTCATGATGCATAGAAGAAAAGATATTTTAGAACTATCTCCAGGCAAAATAAATGTGTTTCGTGCAGCCGAAGAAAAACAATTTGATCTGCATCTCCAAACAAAATATACGCAGCAATGTACCAGTTCTTGCGGACATGTGTACTATATCGAAAATAGGTCTCAGAAAGTACATAAAGGATTCTAATTTAACAATATTTATATCAAAATGGATTTTTTTAACATATCAGTATGTTGAGGTACCTCAAAGCCTTCGGAAAAATATGGCTATTTAACACAGTGACGACTTCGGCTGGGGAAGAAGGCATGCTTGACAAGGCTTTCTTTGAACCAATGTCCGGTGATGCTGGAACGCCATGATGAGCCCCATCTGAATTCCTTTAGCAACTTGCCGTTTTTGTCACAGTGGAACATGTAACTGCAATAGTCATAGTAATGACAGACAAGCATATTTCCATCTTGAGACAAGACCACATTTTGTGTATCTTCAATGTTAGGCATCCTACTTACTGGGAGTTCAATCTGGTATCTGAATGACCAAACTCCGCTTTCATAATCCTCCAGCACCCATATTTTGACCACTTCACCTTTATCATCAACGGAGCTGAAGCCAATTAAACCATCCATGACGTGCAAACTGGTGCAGCTGCTTGTAGTGGTGATAGCATCAGCAGGGCCGGGCATCAATTGGAAGGACTCATTCACCATGTCGAAAACAACTATACCAGCGGCGTCGTGGTAGTAGGCAGGGTTCCAATGGAGGCGGCCGTGCAGCCGGATGGGTGGAGCCCAACTTTTAGGACTCATCCCGTAGTTTTTCCGCATAGCCGTCGCCATGTCAGGGGGGCTGCAGTAACTTCGATGCGCCTTGGCGAGCGCCTCTGCCGCACGTGAAGGACATAGTACCCAACATCTGACTGCTTCTTCCAGTACAGCACACGGTAGTCGTCGGAAGGGTGATTGTTGATATAGCCGGCACTGGTTAGGCCTGGGAGCGGAGCACACTGGCGCGTGGCTGGGTTGCAGTGAGCTCGGTACACGGATGGATACCGCCGCTTGTGGAGAGCGGCCACCGTAGGAGATTGCCGCTTATGGAGAGCGGCCACCGGAGAGGTAGGGAACGGGAGCAACCCGGTTTCTGTTCTGTTCTTCGATGCATGACTGGTTCTGTTGCTCTCTTCTTGTAACCAAAGAGGCCACGCTCAAGCCCAGTCCAGCTGGCCCATGGCCCAAGTCTGTCAAGCCCAATATGCCACCAGGTAGGGATGTTACACTACCGTCCCGGCAAAACTTTGCTTGTCCCCAAGCAATGGCGTGCTCAGGTCGTAGCTCCCACTTTGGCATTGTGATCGTTTGGGCTTGACACGAACCCATGGTCGACAAGAATCCGCCGGGATCCCATTGTACGTGTGAATCCAAGATCTCGACCCAAGTCACAATATGCATGATAGCTGTCCAGTACAGACCTTGATGTTCGGGAACAGTCAAAAGATCAAGCCCCTGTAGTCTTTGTAGTGACAACAGAAGTGCATGAATTACCACCAACCCATATCTCACATAAATGTTCTGCTCATGGTTCAGGCCAATACCAGGATCCCATTGCAGCTCCAACCTAACCAAAATTTCAGCAGTACGAGGACTGTCACAACAAATATCTGGCTGATAGAAACAACTTCTCAGTGCCACAACTCCAGCATGGGCAGACTGTTTGGTAAATGACAATGAGAAATGTCATGGTCCCATTGGTGTGTACCAGCATAGGTTACCTTGCAATGTGAGGTGCCACATCGTATATGTTACAGTCCATCAAGATCCCAGTGTATTGATTTGAGCCAACAACCATATATTGATTTGAGCCAAGTACAAAAAATGAACCAGCAGTCAATATTTGCGAAGTGCGAGTAAAGATGAACTAAAATCTTGATGCTTCGTAACCATGTAATGATGTAGCAGTCAGCGAAGAGAGTGTGCATAACACAGCTTGCCAATATTATCTCACAATTAGTAACCAAGCAACAGTTATCCTGAGGTAGATCAGACTGTATTGACGAATAGTAGTTTGCTGCAATTTCCATAGCCTTCCGTGCTGTGCCAGTCATTGTGCAGTACCATAGAGGAAGCAATGGCACAAAAAGTAGATCACCGGTAGCCAGTTGTATGCCTGCTCTTGCTGGTTCATGTACAACACCCAGCTTTTCTTGGTCAGCCAATATCATCCCATGTGGATGACATCTCCAGATCTTGGCAGGATAAATTTGCACAAAAGCAAGGCACCATAACTCGACATGAAAAAGTACAGGAATTAGCAGAGGAACACATTCTTTGCACCCAGTTAGTGCACTGTACACCTCCCCAGTTGTTTCTTCAGAGATATGAAAATTGCTGCCAATATACCATATCTTGGTCATATCGATATTGCCCACTGTCAGTCTAAATACCTTCTCCAAAAGGATCCCGGGATCCCATGGCAAGACACCTGTGTCATTATTGGAGTAAAGCTGTAGTGAGAATATAGCAAAAGCACACGAGTCTCTTTGTCTTGCGAAAAGAAGTGCATTCTTGAGCTCCATGGTCGGACAGTAATTCAGGCGCATCATGTTGTGGAGGGAAACTGCAACCATGTTGTCACTAGAGCTGCAATGTGTGATGCTACGAAAATTATGAGTTAGCATGGTGCTGGCAACCTCTTCATCCTCAGAATCTAAACCAAGCTCCAGGAAAAGTGACGAGCCACCAATGCAAGTGAACACATCATCAACAACCTCTACCAAAGTTGTTTCCGAGATTATAGCCTCTGCAGGTTCCACCCAAATCTCAAGGAACAGAGATACACCACCAATATGCGTCAACACCTCTTCAGAAGGATCTGCAATTGGCTCTGCCATCTGTGAGTATGTCTTCATCTTCATTTCCTCGTACTCACAGTCCAGCGCCAACTTCAATTGCTCAAACTGCAATTTAATGCGCTCTAGAAGTTGAGTAAGAGTTGGCTCTGTCGGCTCGGCAGCTGTGGGCAAGACCTCCTTGGGGCTTATAGACAAACATCTAATAGGTATTTCAGGTGAAATGTCCCCGCTTACATGAGTAACACCACTCGGATAAGCAGCCCCAGGCATTGTTGTCGATGGTGGAAGATCCCTAACACCAAAGTGGGCTTCAACATCGTTGATGAACTCAGTCCAAGCACCAACCACCTGAGCCAGCCTGTATGCCTCGTACCAAACTTTGGCCTTGCCTTCCATGTGTAAAGATGCATCGACAACCCACATGCACTTATGTATATTGAAGTGAGTGAAGTACTCGAGACACTGATTTCGCCAGAGGCGTGGATTGGTACCATCAAAGCGAGGGAATGAGGTGGAGCGCGGTGGGTCGGTGTTGACCACGCTGGCCCCTGCCACACAACCTTCCCTCGAACCATTCAGGACATAGGTCGAACAACTTGCAGGCGGGTTTACACCAAGCCAATGCACACCTTGCAGCGTGTCGTTCCCAGCACCGGTCGAGGTCATAGGAGGGAGACGCGTCATGCCACTAGTCGGGAACGCGACCACGACATGGTTGTTGCCGATGTTGAGAGCCGAGCCAAGCATCGAACATGTTGTGTGCGTGGCGGGAGCGAGGGCAGCGCCTGCGTGTAGAGCATGATCAGTCACAACCCGATGCATGGAGATGAGTAAGGACGACGCCTAGATTGTGGGGAAGGAGATGAGGTCGCCGCTGCGTCAGGTCGCCGGTGACTGGGCATAGATCGAGGCGGCTGCAGTGGGGAAAAAATTGGGGAAATTTTTGGATGGGATTTGCTAGCTGTGATACCACTGTAACACCCCTTGCCACCGGTGAGGATCGGGGCATGAGCTCGGTACACGGATGGATACCGCCGCTTGTGGAGAGCGGCCACCGTAGGAGATTGCCGCTTGTGGAAAGCGGCCACCGGAGAGGTAGGGAACGGGAGCAACCCGGTTTCTGTTCTATTCTTCGATGCATGACTGGTTCCTGTTGCTCTCTTCTTGTAACCGAAGACGCCACGCTCAAGCCCAGTCCAGCTGGCCCATGGCCCAAGTCTGTCAAGCCCAATATGCCACCAGGTAGGGATGTTACATGCATATACTAAAGCGGCCGTCGGCCAGGGAGAGAAGTAGGAGCCCGTCGCAGGAGGCGTGAAGCTTCCAGCCGACGTGGTCGTCGAAGCCGAGGATGGGCGGGCTGCGCTCGGGGGTGGCGCCGGAGATTGATAAACGGGGCTCGGTGGCGTTGAGCGCGACGAGGGGGTGCGACGGCCGGCGCCGGTGGGGGTGAGGAGGAAATCGCGGGCGGAGGTGAGGACTCGCCAGGAGCGGCAGGCCGCGCGACAGCGGAGGATCGCCTTGGAAGGGAGGCGGAGGAAGATCTCCCACACCACGATCTCATCCGGGAGGTTGGTGGCGGCGGTCGCTTGCGCACTTCTGCCGCGGGTTCCGCCGTGGCCTCCTCACGCTCGACCGCAGCGCTGGTGGCTCTGTGCTCTCCGGCGGATGGAGGGCTTTCGAGTTGGAGAGGCACAACAAGGATCGGGTGCCGATGAGGCCGCTGCGCCATGTTCACAACCTCCAACAACCGCGACGCCCTAGATCGTGATCATCTCGCTTGTCGTCCGAGATCCCGCGCTGAGGAACGTGATGAGTAGTCGATCTGGCCAGGGCGACGTGACAACTCTATTGCCCAGTCAACGCTAATTGTATGTGATTTTCTAGTTTTTAAGGAACTTATTTCGGTTATTGAGGAAACTAATAACTCTAGACAAGTGAGATTCTTAGGTAATTTTGCTTCTTACTAGATTATTCTGCTTTGCTTTCGCTGGCCAATCAGATTGCTTCCAAGACCTGCAGATTGTTTCCAGAATAAAATCCATCAAAAGTCACTCGACTTAAGCTTGTTACTCGCCGTCATCACTGTATATCGCTATACACGAGTTACACTCACCGAATACACACAACTGTGTCGTACACGGTCACCGTGGAGCGTGTAGCGCGTACCCGGTGTCTTGTCGGAGAGTGGAGCCCGATGTCAGGTGGAAGAGAGGCTGCGTGTAGGGTTTGTTTTGCGAAATGCACCAGAAGAAGGGGATATGTATCTCTCTCCTCGCGCGAGATTTTAGTCCTGAAAATTCCCCTCTCTAACCCTAGCAAGAGCTGCCATGCCATAGCCGTCATAGGTGCCTCGCGGTCACCGTAGCTGCGTCGCTGCCGCCGTAGCTCTGCTGCCATGTCCTCCGCAAGTTCATACCGTTGTGTTGTGCGCTGCCGCGGCCCCTACATCCCCTGCCCCAATTGTGGTCGCGTCGTGGTGACGAAGACCTCCGTCACGGACCAGCACAAGGGCTGGATCTTCTACAAGTGCGAGAGGCATGGGGTAGGTGTTCAAACTTGAAGCTCTTTTTCGATTTTTTCCAAACAGATCTTTGTCACTGTCCATTGTTACGTGCTTAACTGAACTTTGTTTTCAGTTTGAAGTGAGGTTGCAATTTCTTCAACTGGGAGCTCAAATTGAGATTTTTGATTGAGAACAACTACCTGGAGTAGATGCTACAGTGAACCTTTTGGATGGGCAGAGGAGATAAGGGAAAGGCAGCAGGAATGTGCAGCTAAGATTCCTAGACAAGAGCAAATTGCGATGAAAATGCTGAGTTCAGTTGTGCCGCTTTTGAAACAAGCAGTTCTTCTTCTGAAGATTGTAGTTGGCTGTGTTGTGCTTGTAGGAGTGGACTGTGTTGTGCTTTATCCGAAGAAATGAGCAGTGTCTGAATTGCTTGTCCGTACCAGTGGTAGTAGTGGCAGTGATGTTGATCAGTTTAGGTTTATATTGGTGTTGAAGTCGATGCAGTGGATGTATCTACTAGTATCTCGTAGTTGTATTTTTTGAACTACTTGTCTCTAGCCGTGGTAGTAGTGGCATTGTATGAACTGCTAATTAAGCTATATAGCCGTGGTAGTAGTGTCATATATGACTGAATGCTTGTATGTCACTTATGAAGAATGAATTAAGTTACATGTGTCTCTGGTACTTAGAAATCATGATTGCATTCAGTTGGAAAGCATCACTGCATGCACTTGGAAATCATCAATGTATAGCTAAAATATGCTCAGAACTTGACAAACTTGACAAATTTGGTAAAATATGACCAGAAATTGCAAAACTTAATAATATTCAGTTGAATTTGCCAAACTTGCACAAGATAACTTGATGTTTTAGTGAATGCAAAGTAGCATAGCAGTTTCACACAAGATCATCATTACAAAAAGTCATAAACCTGGCATTTTAAACGCAGTCTTGCTGAGATATGACTGAAGTGCACCTGGTGCAACTATCTAAGCTAAATTCACCTAATTTCGTCAAACATGTTGACCTTCTTGGGCTTCATTGTCACATCTCTGGCCTGACCTTCACCTTGAGCTCTTGCTTTTTGTTGATGCACAGGGGGCATCTTCTCTGTACTCCTCAATTGTTCTGAATACTTAGCTCTTTTTGCAGCTCTCTCTTCTTCTAGCAGTTTCTTCTTTGTAATCTTCTGTTCTTCTAGCAGCTTCTTCTAGGCAATCTTTTGTTCTTCAGCTTCTTTCTTTCTCTTCTCTTTAAGCCCACTCATTGTGTATGCAATGATTTTTTAGTCTTAATCCTAGCCTTCTTGTTCAGGTCTGCATGATACTTTATCTTCTCCCTCTTCTCAGCAGCTTCTCTCTGTTTTGCCTTCCTCTTTTCCTGCTTAAGCTTTCTCTTTGCATTCTCCTCTGCTTTCTTCACTTCTACAACATATTTTGCTTTCAAAACAGCTATGTTCCTATCCTCAATTGCCTTGTTCTTATCTCTCTGCATCTGTAGTAGCTTCCAAGTTAGCGCACCTTGCCTTAGTTTATTTGGCATGGTCTTTGGTGCACTCATGGTTTCTTGGTCATGAGTTATGAAAGTGGAATGTGGAATGGACCTAGATTAAATGACTCTTGGCACAAGGCAACATAAGTAGTTATTCAGCAACATGCAAGGTAATAAGGTTATTGAACAAGTACCTGTTGTTGTATGGCATTAACAACATGCTCCCTTGGCTGACCTACCTTGGGAGCCATACCTATTCAGCAGATAAAATGCAGTCAGGGTATGATCAACACGTGAAAGATGCTCTAGCAGATCGAAAGCAGGCAAAGTGTCAAACATCATGGGGACAACTCACACTCGCTGGTTGAACATTTAAAAGTCTTGAACCAGATTTTGTTTACAAGACAGGGGCTGGGTCTACGTTGTCACGAAACATCAATTTCAAACCTGACCCACGCATCGAGCTGCAAAATATTAATTCTGTTGTTTATCAAATTGTATTAAATTTTTTGGTGGCGCACTAGACACAATTAAAATATTGGATTTTTTTGGACGTTGTGGAACTTCTTGGATGACATCCCGATAGATGGCACACATCGCATCTGAAGTGATGACCAAACGTTTTTGAAGATATATGTTAATAACCAAATCTGGAAAAACTCCCACATGTGCACACTATGTATCTCAGTATTCTGCAATAATTTGTGGGGAGGTGTACAATGTTGCCAACTTGCCACTGTAATAGTGCATCTCTTTTTACATCGATGCACATGCTGACATGCATGCCTTCCTTTTCTCTTGCTGAAGTAGGGGAATTATAAAAATGACAGATCAGTGGGTACTACATATATGTTGATTTTCTCATTCTTGATTTATAGGAGGCTTTCAGCATCAGAGTAAAAATAATCTGAGACCGGGCATCACCAGAAACTGGTGAAAACAATGCACTGTTCATTTTCTTCAGAAACCATATACATGCATACATCAAACTCAGATATGACGATGCTGAAACTCCACGGTACGTCAATGGCCATGCTCCATTACAGGCAAACAATTACATGAAACAATCTGTGAGAATCAAACTAGTATTATCTCTGCACTTATTGTAAATTCTGGCGACGAGCACTGCAAAACGGTTCCCTTGGGATCAAAAGAACTTGGATAAGCAGGCAAGCCTTACTGGAACCAAGGTTCAGCGTTCCCATGATTTGCGTATCAAATTTTCTTTCAGCTCTTTATAATTGAGACTATTGCTGCTTCAGAGCTGCCCTTCTATTCTTGAGAAAGCTGAGGATGAAACGGTGGAAACTTCAAGATGAGATGAGATGCAGAATGGCAAGACCTATTATTGCTATTTCCGCTGTGATGATTTTTCCCCCAAACTGGGTGTAGTAAAGGTACCTTTGTTTATGTAGATGATAGAGGGCCTTCAAGCGAGGTCGTGTGTGATGCAATACACAGGCTTCCTTGGAACATGGAGGGCTGCGTCATGTGAAGGAACCGGCAACCGCGCATGCGAACCTGAAACTTTGTGATCCAGCGGCACCAGCAACTGCGCCTCCGAACCTGGAACTTTGTGATCCTGATGGATCAGGATGTAAGCTTTCGGATGCGAAGTAAACGCCCGAAAACTCGAGGGGCAACCAACAACAATATCCAAGATTCTCATAGTCGGTTCTCAACTATGATCTCTCTAAGGAAAAGTAAATACCAACATACCTATTTTGCACGCACACGAAAGATGGACTTACAACTGTGGTTTCGATCGGGTCAGATTCTCCAGAGAAAAATAGCACTAACGCATACATGAGAAGCACAGCGGTGTAGTAGCTAGCACATTCAGAAACAGCGTGCTAACTAGATAATTGTCAATCCTTTAAATGAAGTGATAATAAAAGGAAAAGAATAGTCAGTTGCAAAACAAATTTTAACTCCTGCAGATTCATGCCAAAACTTCGCAGATGGATTAGTAGATATTTCAACTTTACAAGAAGAGAAGGATGTGAACCGTGTGTATACTGTGCCAAAGCATACTTCCTGAATAACTACCAAGCACCACTCAACCGGAGAGACGAACAGAAGTGGCACAAAATATGGTCTTACCATAGGTGCCTGCAGAAAGAACAAAACATAAGGGCCCCATTAATAAACATTATCACTAAGGAAGAACATCAAACTTCAGAACTGAGTTTAGTTTCTGCTAGAATTAGCAGAAGCAATTGATAAATGGTTCTGAACTAACTGTACCTCTTTGCATGGAGGTTCAGGAGCAGCTTTGTTCAGGAGTCTCACCCAGGTGAGTGTGGTGTCCACGTAGCTGACGAGAGGGAAAAGCTGAAGGTAGAAGGTGATCTCACCCTGCACCTCACGGAGCTCGTCATCATGCCGTGCCCCCATGAAGCACCGGTACAGGTATCCGCGGCCCCGGCAGGACCTGACGAGCAGCAGCGCGCGCCGGAGCGTCTCCTCCAGCTGCTCCACCGGGTTCCTCGTCTCCGGCTGCTGCATCAGCTGCGCCGAGTGGAGCTGATGCAGCAGATCGCCGATCATCTTTGCGCGCCGAGCGAGCTGCAGGCAGGTGGCTCTGTTCCTACGGACCGTCTGCGCGGCCTCAGCGATCATCTTGATGAGCCCGTAGGCGTCCACCCCTGCAAATTGCGCAACCATGGCAGCCTGACCAATTAGTGCCATCTCTTATCTTCCTTCGGTTCAGGATCTTGGAGTTGAGCCAGTGTTCCAGGAGAAGAATGAATGGAGATGATCACCGAGGGAGAGCAAGGTCCAACTAGCTGCTCACATAAAAAGGCCTTGGTTTGGTACAAGTGAAGACATTGACTTTGACTAGTGTGGGCAATGGACACCATATGCTCGAGAGTCCAAAATACTCCTACTGTTAAATGATTGAATTTTTCAAGCATATCTCATTCATTTGACATTTGAACAGATCTAGCTTAAGATGGGTCCATAGTTGGGAAGGTTCCGGGAAACTTCATGCTTACATACATGAATGATTTGTCAGAAATAGATGGACCACGTGGAAGGGCAGCCCCTACGTGGGACGACCAATAATTCGAGGTTTGAATCTTTCTCTTGACAACTAAACTAAACAAACCATATGTCTATCAGAAATTCAATTTGGCTCCCAAGCTCACATGCTCCTGGTTAAATAAAAAATCAACATAATAGTAAGAAAATTCAAAAAACAATCTGAAAAAATTGGTGAGTAACACATACAAGTTTTCCACTTTTGTGCTAAAATGACATTCGTAGTGCTGCAAAAAAAAAAAAACCCAGTGAGAACTACAAATGTCATTTCACCACAAACTGGTAGGTGTATATGTTCATCACTAAATTTTTTCAGATTTTTTTAAAATGCCTTACTAGTTTCTTCGATTTTTTTATTCAACCAGTAGCAGGTGAGCTCGGGAGCCAAAACGGACTATATGAGCATCAGTTAGAGATTGAAGTGATTGAACGAAACATCAGCCAGCACACATGATAGAACTTTTTGAGAAGGATCCAATCTTCTGTGACCTCCATATTCATCTCCGCTTGAACCAGAGGCCATGAAAGAGACCTCTGACCAGCTGAGTTGGACTCGTCATAGAGTATACATACTCTTGGTCTTTGCAATACCCTGTATTTTCTCTATGTAAAGCTGGACTCACTGGCCATGATACATGCTATTTGAATGCATGGATGCAAAAATCCAGTACAATAATGAACTGGATGTATTGTTTTTGTTTTTGTCTAAAAAGTTGGTTCCAGAACTTATATTTGAGTACACAAACCAGAGGAACTGCCATAGCTGTCAATACTGCAATATAAAACGTTTTGGTAGGCTAAACATCTTACAATTTGTAACTGGGTTGTATATTAAACCAAAAGCAAATAAACCGAAGGAGCAAAAATGTGAGTGATCATTGTTTGCGATTGGACCACTGGCAGCGCCAAAATTTGATCTTCTCATTGTAACCCAGTACTTATTATCAACATCGTATTGATCTGCCATCACCTGAAAACAGCAGACAGAACCAACGTCAGTAAACTATGATATGAATATACTGTGAAGCTTAAAATTAAACTAGTATCCATGGAATCTTAGGATTAGTGCTGGGGTAAGCTTAAATGGCATGGACATGGAGTAGGCCGAAAGGAAAGTCCACAGGCTGAACTTCCAATTGTAACCGATGGAAATAATTATATTCGGTTCATAACCACACCAACCCAATATGCATTTCAAACATGGATGAAGTAACTGAAGTACAAGACTAATGGAATTTTGGTGCAGTCTGCACTAAACAGTAACCTGATTGTAGAGACAGTCACAAAGTGCATAGAGAAATCAACTAATAAAACCTGAAATCCAATGACGCACAGAAGAAAAGATATTGTAGAACTATCTTAAGCAAAATAAATGTGTTTCGTGCATCCGGAGAAAAGCAATTTGGTGTGCATCCCCAACAAAATATACCGAGCATGTACCAGTTCTTGCCAACATGAGTACTGTATCGAAAATAGGTCTCAGAAAGTACACTAAAGGATTATTATTTAACAATATTTACAACTCTTCTTCCATACAAGAAATCACAATTTTAAATTGCTTTGTCAAACCATAGCTCGATGGCGGCTAGATAACTCAACCATCTCCTACTTGCTCACCTAAACCTCAATTAGAGGCTGCCATTTTAGGAAGGTGCTTTTTTTTGCACTCCAACCATCCCCTGTTATCTCATCCCTGTCATTTTTCTCTCTTTTTGCATTAGAAAAAAAGATCACAAAATGAGAAGTGGACAGAGCCTGACAAACTCCAGCAAACTTCGACGGCGAACTCAAGCAAGCTCCGACGGGCGCGCGGCAGAAAACTACATTGAGCTCCAGAGAGATGGTTAACTGGTTCGAACTCTGGATGAACTCCAGCAAGATGGGGATGTAGGCTCACAACATTGGGAGTGCCACTAGTTACATATAAAAGGTATGAACACCACAACTTCAATACATGGGTTCCAATTTAGTGAAGATTACACTACAAATTAATAGTATAGAATACATGGTGGAGATAGAAATTGATCTGCAATCGCCTGAAAGCAACATGGAGAGTTGGCGTTACTTGATAATAACAAGATGATTCAAAATTTAATTAGGTTCCGTGGAAGCTTTGAATTTCTGCCGGGGTAAGCTTAAAGGGACATATATCTAGGGAATATACATGGAAGGAAAATTCAGAGACTGCAGTTCAAGTTGTAACCGATGGCAATAATAAGATTCGGTGAATAACCACATCACACAACATGCATTCCAAAAATCAACGAAATAGGGGAAATCCATGAGGTATCAAATGGGAAGTGACCTACGGCTTCAGAGTAGAGTTAACTAAGAGATGGAATTCCAGATTTGCGGAGATATTTTTTTATCATAATGTACAGTGTTAATTCTTTTCTATGTTCATGTCATATGAAATCTAATATATTTACATGGATCAGACTTCAGGCAACTTGACTACTTGATATGTCAAGAGACGTCAAATAATTGTTTTGATTTGTGCAGGTGTTATATATTTCCTAATTGTCTATCTGTGGGTCTGTATATAGGTAAAAAATGTTACCTAGTAGTCATGTAATGTTGACATTGTAGCACCAAAACCGAGACACAAATTTTGGTGAGAAAAAACTGTGACAAAAGTTATGAGTGAATACTTTCCCATGTGTAACCCCTATTCTGGTCCAGTGTTCAGAAAACTGGCCAATTCAGTGATCAATTGGCCGACTAATCGCTACTCGGTGGGTGACCAATTAGCTGTTTCGTTGATTCACTGCCCATTTAAATTTGACCGAGTCACCTATTTATCACTAACCCCTAGCCAATTGAGCAATTATCAATAAACGATTTCCTCAACATTGGTTTAGGAGAAGGCCTACGACCGGGTGAATTGGGAATTCCTCCGGGAGGTTCTTCGGACCAAGGGCTTCTCGCCAATGATGGTGCATCGTCTTATGCAACTGGTCTCGGGAGGCCAGACGGCGATCAACGTTAACGGTGAGATTGGCCCGTATTTCCGAAACAGGCGAGGAGTGCGTCAGGGTGACCCACTTTCCCCGATCCTTTTCGATTTTATGGTCGATGCACTGGCTGCCATGCTTTAGCGGGCCAGTGAGGCTGGGCACATCCAGGGGGTTGTGCCACACCTCATCCCTCGAGGCGTGTCCCATCTGCAATACGCAGACGACACACTGATTATGATTGAGCCTAGCGAGCTGGGGATCGCTAACCTGAAAATTATTCTCCTTTGTTTTGAGAACATGTCAGGGCTCAAGATTAACTTCTCCAAGAGTGAGGTGGTCATTCTGGGGGATCCGAGTGCGGATAAAGTTAGGATCGCCAACATGCTCAATTGCAAGTTGGGTTCCTTCCCTTTGTCATACTTAGGTCTCCCGGTCAGCGACAAGAGACTGAGTGTGGCGGACTGGGAGTTCCTCATTGAGAAGGTGACGCACCGGGTTGACCCTTGGCAAGGTCTGTTCTTGGCCTCGGCGGGGAAACTCGAGCTCACTAACTCTTGTCTTTCGAGCCTTGCCATGTTCGCTATGAGCCTATACATGCTCTATGACTCAACCCATGCGTCCATGGACAGGGTGAGGTCTAGGTTTTTCTGGGAGGGAACCGGAGATAAGAGGAAATACCATATGGTAGATTGGGCAACGGTGTGTAAGCCGAAAGAGTTTGGGGGTTTGGGGATCCTCAACACTAAAATCATGAATATTGCCCTAATGCTCAGATGGGTCTGGAAGCTCTACCAAAACAGCGGGGGTCTATGGGTAGACCTCCTGAAGGCCAAGTACTTAGGAGAGAATGATATCTTTGCCGCCGGGGTCCCCTCCTCGGGATCCCAGTTTTGGCGATCTCTCCAAAAGCTTAAATGGTACTTCAAACTAGGTGCCAAACACCAAGTTAATAATTGGAAAGCCACTCAATTCTAGATGGATTGGTGGTTGGGTTCTGCTCCCTTGAGGGACAGATTCCCACGCTTATTCGCATGCTGCATGAACCCCTTCATTACGGTGACTGATGCGCAAGCGACGAATGGCGAATGGCACTTAGTCTTCTGGCGCCAATTTGGGCTGGGGGAAAGGGTCGAGTGGGACAACCTTCTTAGGGAAGTAGGAGCGGTCCCGCTGCCTCCGTCCAGGGATTCGATCTCTTGGAGCTTGGAGCCCTCTGGGTGCTTCACCACTAGATCGATATATCTCCGCCTCTCCCAAGGGGCGGCGGTGACGCACTTTAAGGAAGTGTGGCGTACCACGGTTCCGCCCAAGATTAAGATATTCTTGTGGCAGATGATCCGTGGTAGACTACCTTGTTGTGAGCAGGTGGCCAAAAGGCATGGACCCTCCGATGGTTCATGCGCGCTCTGTGGAGCTCTAGAGGATTGTAATCATATTTTCTTTGCTTGCCCTATTGCAAAGTTTATGTGGGCGGGAGTTAGGGAACTCCTCAACTGTAATTGGAATCCGGCAGGGGCTGGTGATTTCCTATCTCTTACTCACGGTCTGTCGGGATCTTACCGTAGTCTCGTGTGGTTCACCTTCGCCGCCCAATGCTGGGCGCTATGGACTGTTCGGAACAAATTAACTATTGAAGGAAAATTGATTGGCAAACCCGCTGATGTTACATTCAACATGTTGATCCATATGCAGAGATGGCGGGTGCTGGTCAAGAGGAAGGACAGGGCACTGCTGGATGGAGCGATGGAGGGTATTAGAGCACTTCTAGATAGGCTGCGGGTGGAGGTGCCCCCTAGCTAGGTTTTTCGCTCCTCGCCGGTTTGTGGTGAGCCAGACTTGATGATCTTATGTTGTAAGCCCTTTGTTGGGTCGCACTGCGGTTCGGGGAGCGCAGCTTTCGTGGACTTGGGTGGTGTTTGTATTGGATGCTTGTGGGTGTTGTGGCTTTATTTATAAAGCTGGGCTACGGCCTTATGTTTGAAACATTGGTTTAGGAAATGTGTGTTAAAGGTAGAATCTAGATTATGTGGAAGCTGTCACTTGTCTAGGAGGAGATAACCAGCTGCTTCATCTAGTCACTACAGTAAAAAAACTCACTAAAGATGAGAAACACATAGATCAGCCAGAATAACCACTTTGTTGAGGTACCTTAATTAGAGGCTTCGAAAAAGATTTGGTTGTCCAGCACTGGCACGGGCAAGGCCACGCCTGGGGAAGAAGTCATGCTTGACAAGGCTTTCTTTGAACCAATGACCAATCATGCTCGAATCCGGTGATTTCCATTGGAGTTCCTCCAGACAATTGCCGGTGCTGTCACAGTGGAACATGTATAGTTCGGAGTTACTATAGACATGCATATATCCCTCAGTGGACAAAACCAAATGCCATATATCAGGAACGTCACCAGAGAAGATCTCCGCTGGAAATTTAAGCTCGTACTTGAATGCCCAGATCTCCCTCTCGTAGTCCTCCAACACCCAGATTTTTGCGATTGTGTGGCCATCTTCGAAACAGCTGAAGCCAATCAAATCTTCCATGTCGCACAAACAGAAGCTAGTAGCAACAGTGGGGCGGCGCATGAACCTGAATGACTCGAGCACCGTATCAAAAACGACTATGCCGGCGTCGTTGTGAATCCAGTCAGCGTCCCAGTGAAGGCAGTTGCGGAACACGACGGGTGGTGCCAAATCACCTTCTCTGAATTTGTGCAGTGCAAATTTAACTTTCTCCATGTCAGGGGAGTCGGAAGGAACTCCGATGCACCTCGGCGAGCCGCCCAGCGGCACTGTAAGGATGTAGTATACAACTTCAAGGCGCAGGTCTGTGCGCCTCCTCTTCCAGTACAGGACGTGGTACTCCCCAGACGGATGGTGCATGTACATGGCCTCGATATGGGCGTTGTCGGTGAAGCCTGAGAGTGGAACGCATTGACGTGTAGCCGGGTTGCAGATGTTGAAGCGGTCGTCCGAGAGGGAGAGGAGGAGGAGGCCGTCGTAGGAGGCGGGAGCTCTAACCCGTCGTAGTCGTCGAACCCTAGGATGGGGCGGCCGCGCTCTAAGATTGCCAAGCTATCCTTGGTACTGCTGGGTGTGCCGCGGAGCGTGAGGAGGGGTCGCAATGTTGGCGCCTGTGGTGGCTGAGGAGGAAATCGGCGGCGGAGGTGAGAACGCGCCAGGAGCGGCAAACGGCGCGGCATCGGATTATGTCCTTGGCTGGAAGGCGGATAAAGATCTCCCATACTAGGATCTCCTCGGGAAGGTGGAGGCCAGTGGAGGCTGCGGCGATGCGGCGGCTGCGCGCCCAGGTGGTTACTCCTGGCACGGATTCTCCCCCCTGCTCGGCGGACGTAGGGTTTTTGGTTAGAAGAGACACGACAAGGAATCGCCACCGCGATGGTTCTGGCTCCGGTGCCGGCCGCGGCGGGTTGCACATCAACCACCGCATCGTAATTGGCAATGCCTTGCCGACCACCAGCAACCGCAGCTAGCGCCCAGGAACTATGGCCTTCGATTCGATGGCTCGATCGTAACTTTGATGCGCCGTCGCCTAAATTGTGAGATCGATCGATGCTTAGGTTAGGGTTTTGTGAGATCAAAAAAGGTGTTGCAAGGCAATGATGCCCGGTTCTGGCTTGTGGCCCAGCAACAGAGACCAGCTCCGTCGCAACACCTAATCTCTAGCTTCTCCCGCACCCTGGCCAATCCCGGCCCGCCGGTCCGGCAACGGCGACCATATGATTGCTACTGTAGATGGGGCACGAATTATGAGCTCCATGGCATGCAATCCAAGACCGCTACTACTTGGACCAAGAAGACAAGAACACGTACGCATGCTGCAGCTCGGTGCCACTGCCATGCATGGACCCTTCCCTGGACTCGAGGTGGTTTCGGGGCCTCGGGCAGTTCTGTTTCACGAGGAGCGGGTCAGATATGATGCCGGCTCCGCGTGATAGCAATTGATCGTGGTACCATAGATGAATTACGCAGGGAGTCTGGGAGTTGAAGATGGCGAGGGCATGGAGGGAGGAAGTATATTGGGCATATCAGCATATGGGACAATGGTCTGGGGGCCCAAATGGCAATGATCCGGGAGCACAAATGGCACAAAGACTGACGGCTTCATTTTTGGCAACAGATGAAGACATGAAATGAAATGACATGAAATATTCAGTAATCGATCGAGTCAAGAATATATCTAGTGTCCAATTGACCTATCTGATCAAGAGGCTCCTTTTTCAGAGGAGGAGGTGAAAGCAGCGATCATGGACTTGCCGTCCGACAAAGCGCCAGGTTCAGATGGTTATACAGCCCTATTCTTCAAGAAGTGCTGGACTATTATCAAAGCTGACATCATGAGGGCGATTAGAGCTATGGAATGCGCCACTTCGAGAAACCTACACCTCCTGAACACTGCCACAATGATCTTGCTGCCAAAATCTCCGGAGGCTGCCCACCCCAAAGAATTCAGACCAATAAGCCTCATTCACTTCTTTGCCAAGCTGTTCACAAAGATCCTGGCGCTCAGACTATGCCCACGGCTCAGCGAGCTTGTCAGCCCATGCCAAAGTGCATTCATCAGGAAAAGGGCAATTCATGATAATTTTGTCCTGGTCAGAGAACAGGCTAAGAGGTTTAAACAGACCAAATCGCCAGCGTTGCTACTCAAGCTAGACCTACAGAAAGCTTTTGATTCAATTTCGTGGGAGTTTCTCTTAGAGGTCCTGGAAGCCAAGGGTTTTGGGAGAAGGTGGAGGAACTGGATAGCCTGCCTGCTACTGACGGCTTCTACGCAAATCCTAGTTAATGGAGACTGACAGATGACATTAACCACAGACGGGGACTTAGACAGGGAGACCCCCTCTCTCCCATGCTGTTTGTCATTGTCTCGGACATCCTACCAGCGCTGCTCAAGATGGCTGAGGAAAGAGGCGCCCTAACAATGCCTAGACATATGATGCCACAATGCAGAATCTCGATGTATGCAGATGACGTTGTTATCTTCGTCAAACCAGAGGAAAATGAGCTGATGGTTGTCAAGAAAGTGCTGAGTAGTTTTGGGGAAGCCTCAGGATTGTTCACCAACTTCGACAAGTGTTCGATGATACCAATTCAATGTCAGCAAATCAACACTCAACTCCTGTCTGCCACTTTCCAATGCCCAATTCAGAGCTTCCCTTGTACCTATCTTGGAATGCCATTATCAGACAGTAGGCTGCGCAAAGCTGACCTCCAACCCTCTCTGGATAAGCTGGCGGGGAAAGTCAAGGGATGGAACAAGGGTGCTTTCTCTATGGACGCCCGCCTGCTGCTTCTCAACCATGTCCTCGCAGCAATGGTGGTGTTCCAGCTGCTAGTCATAGACCCCCCTTTGTGGCTGGTGAAAGCAGTAGACAAGCTCAGAAGAGGTTTTTTGTGGAGCAACGAGGAGATTGCAAAGGGTGGTCGCTGCTTGGTGCGCTGGGGGGCCATCTGTCGGCCAAAGGAGCTGGGCGGCCTTGGTATACCAGACATTCAGGCGAAAGGGCTAGCCCTTCGTGTCAGATGGCTCTGGCTCGGTTGGACACAGCCTGAAAAGCCATGGCTGAACCTGCTCAAGCATGATTCCAAGGCAAGATCCCTGTTCAACGCTGCGGTTGTTTTCTCACTTGGGAATGGAAACAAGATTGACTTCTGGAGAGACCCATGGCTAGATGGTCAATGCTTCTCTAGCAGATGGCCATGCTTATTCAAACATTGCACCAAAAGGACCATCAATGTTAATGCTGCCATGGAGAATGATAAATGGATGCACCACTTTAAAAGAAACCTGCCAGCTGATGCGGTTTTGCAGTTCATGGAGCTCTTTGACCGACTGAGCACCGTGCAATTGCAGGATCATGTTGAAGATTCTGTCACCTGGAGGCTCACTGCAGACGGGAAGTTCAGTGTCGCCTCAGCGTATGCGGTACAATTTGAAGGATCGATGCGCTCACACTTTCGTGAGATCATCTGGGAAAGCGATGCCCAGCTCAAATGTCGTGTCTTCGCTTGGCTAGCGATTCTTGGCAAATGCCACACAGCTGACTGTTTGAGGAAAAAAGGCTGGCCGCATAACGCAGCTTGCGTTTTCTGTCTTAGTGAGCCTGAGACGGCGCTGCATCTGTTCTCCTCCTGCCCGGTGATCATCAGGATCTGGGAAAGGATCGTCGCCACTGCTCAGTTGCCTCCTGCCATGGTTCCCACCATGAACACCGTCTCCCTAGAGGATTGGATGCTCTACACTCGCTCCTTGCTTCCGGCGCCTTCTCGCAAGAACTGGAATGCTCTAGTGCAACTAACCTGGTGGACTATATGGAAGGAACGCAACAATCGGATCTTCCATAACGCTGCTGCATCCCTAAGCCACATACACAACAGCATCATCGAGGAGGCAAGATCGTGGCGTAATGCTGGGAGGTCTAGAGCAGACCTGTTGCTACACAGACCCAGGGAGCCTGACTGATTCGGTTTATTTCCGGCCAGTTAGTGTAGTTTTGTTTTTACTTTTTGTACATCTTGTACTCTCCTTCTAAAGAAATGAAAAGCAGCTCCGACTGCATTTTCCGTCAAAAAGAATATATCTGGTGTTCTCTAAAACAAAGAATATATCTGGTGTATAGTGATAATATTTACCAAGCTAGTCTGCGGGCTGCGGCCCTTTCTCACGCACACTGAAAATGTTTGCATTGTGGATTTATACATTCTTGATTAAAGCTGAGTATGCCGGTGATTCTTCATTCTATGTCTCGTTTTATTTTGCTCTACTCATGTCCACCAAGCATCATGACTTGGCTTCTCGCCTATATATACACTACTAGAAACTCTCTCTTCAAACAAATTAAATAAAGTGCAGATGAAAAACAAAATATCCACACAAAGTAACTCCCCTCTCACAAAGTACATACCATAAGTGAACGCATTGGGAGGATGATAAACTGTCCACGGTGTGCTACTTAAATAACTGGAACATCTCATAATTGAAAAACAACAACATGTAATCACACTACAAGAAACAAGATCTTTCTAAAATGTACACGGTGAGGGCCAAAAAGTACTCGACAAATGCTACTTAGCATATTTGTTGACTCGGCAAAGTTTATTTGCCAGGTGTATTTTTCAAGGTACTAGGCAAAGATTACTTGCCGTGTGTATATACTCGTGGCACATGGCAAAGAAAAGTGAAGCGACACTACGTGCGGCCGTTAATGGCTCAACCTTTTTGCCGAGTGCAAGAGACAGCACAAGGCAAAGGCTGCCTGCACGAGCAGCTGCCATGTCGCCCACTGTTTGTCGTTTGTCGGGTGCCAAGCCAAACGCGCACGGCATAAGAGATTCTCTTCGCCGGGTGCCAAAACACGTCATACACAGCAAAAAAGTGTTCTTTGCCGGGTGCCAAAACACGCCGTACACGCTAAAGATGTACCCTTTTTCAGGTGCAAGAACATGCCGTACACGGCAAAGAGGTGCTCTTTTCCTGGTGCCGAAGCCAAAAAACACATGGCAAAGAGTGTATCTTTGGCACGACATACGACCTTTTTGCCGGGTGCCTGTCAAGTGCGCGGGGTAAAAGCCACTGTGACACGTAATTTCGCCGAGTGTCATATGGAGACACTCGGCACATATGCCTTTGCCGTATGTTTTTTCAATGCCGAGTGTATTTTCGAGATTTTGCCAGTTTTCTTTACCATGTACCGAAGTTTTGCACTCGGCAAAGTGGTTTTTTGCTGGGTGTCCGATATTTAGCACCCGACAAAGATTGTTGTACTTGCCAAAGATCTGTTTTCCAGTAGTGTCACTACAATATGTTGGTAAGGATGGCAATTTTATCCACTGATCCGTCCCTGTGGGTAAGAATTTTGAGGGCTTGTTATGCCTACGGATTTCATGGGGCGAATATACAATAACTCTTGTGCTGGGCATGGGCAAAGGTTTCGCTCCTCGGATATCCATTGACTATCGGCGTCCGATTGACACGTGGGACAACATGTCAGTGAGACGTGGTATTATTGCCTAGGCCCAACTCACCCAAGAGCCAACGGCCCACCTAATTGCTAACCCTACTCCCTCGGCCACGCCCCACGCACGGTCGCACTCGCACACATCCACTCACCGCCTTTACTTCATCCTCGTATCGAACTAAGACAAACATTAATGCCTCCCTCATCTTCTCTCCAGCACCATGGCTGTTGTTGTGTTGTTGTTTCTCCTAAATGTTGTTGTTTTGCTAATGTTGCTATTAAAATGGCGTTGGAGTGTTGATATTATGCTAAAATATTATTATGTTGATGTCCATAGTGCGTAAACTCATGTATATCGGGATATCCGGCGATTTTGGATTTGGGGCGCCATTCATACCCATGTATGTTTTCGTGGGCAGGCCATAGCGAGACTGATGGATTTGGATTTGGATCTGATACATCCATCCAAACCTACCCGATCGCCATCTCTAGATGTCGGCATGGCCCGGGGGGCCTTCTCAAGATACTTTGTGATCCTTCTCGGAAGTTCCAAATGACGGTTACGTAATTTTATCTGTTTGATAAAATACATGTTCACGTACGCAAACATAGATGAAAAAATACGTTCTGATATTTATAATAGACTAGCCCGTAAATTAATAAAAAATGGTGAACAACAGGTAATAAACGCAACTAAATTTAAATGAATATGTTTGCGACATATCAAGAAGCTAGTGCAGTTGGATGTAGAGGAGGAGGTGGACAGGCGAGGAGGCAAAGGGGATTGGGTAAGAACCCTAAGTGTTACACGAGGAAGAGGCCATGAAAATTGGAAAAAGGTTACGGGAGTGGTGTTTTGGCTCCCGGGTGCATATGCACCCTTTATTTAAAATGCATTTTACACATATTTTGAAATGTCAAAAAATTTGGAAAAAAATGTTCGCTCATAGGTCTTAACATGTTATGTGTTCACAAAGTCGTTTCACGAAAAACCGACATTTTTTGTGGCTTATACAAAAAAGAAAATATTTGGTACTAAAATAAGGCTTTTCACGACACTTTTTTTTTTGTCTTTTTTACACAAGGCACAAAATATATCGGTTTTCGGTGAAACCACTTTGTAAACACGTAGAATATGAAGATCTATCTGGATAATGTTTTTCCAGAATTTTTTGACGTTTTGAAATATGTTTTTGAACTACCGGGTGCATATGCACCGGGTGCCAAAATGAATTTCCGAAAGGTTACGAACATCCATGACCTCCACATTAATCTCTGCCTGAACAAGAGGCCATGAAAAAGACCTCTAAACAGCTGAGTTGGAGTCATCACAGACTGTACTGTAAAATTGGACGATAATGTAACTAAAAAGTTTTTATTGTATAAATCCAGAGCTCACGGTCCATGAGAATTAATGCACAAATTTATGTACAATGATCAACTGGGTTTTTTTAGTCTGAAACACATGTGTTGAGAACTTAGGGCATCTCTAGCCGAACCCCTAAAATCGGTTAGAGAAGTAAAAAATTCATTTTGCTCCTCTAAAACGCACCTAGCGGATCCCTCGAAAAGGTTAGGAGAGTTTTTTTTTTTTTTTTGCTACAAGCTGTGGCTGACTCTTCAATATACTCTTCAATATGTTGAGATTGGAACAAAATGCACAAATGAGAGCACAATTATTTAAAATCCTTAAAGCAGGCTAGTACTAATAAATGAGATTGGAACAAATCTTCACACTGTAGCGGCGTAGCCTAGTACTCTATATCGAGAATTCAAGATAGAAATTGATCTCGCCAGAAAGGAGAGCGAACATCAGTAAATTTCAGAGCCAGCAGTTCAAAATGGAGATAATTATATTCGACGAATAATCGCATCAACCAACAACAAGCATTTGAAGCATTGCCGAAATGGCTGAAAGGGAGGAGGCTTGCCCACTGTTCTACGCCTTCAGAGCAGACAAATTAACTAACAAGACATGATATCCCCATTATGTGCAGATATTTTTTTATCATGTGAAGTGCACAATGTCAAATCTTCTCTCTATTCATGACACGTCAAATCTTATGTGATTTAGATGGATCAAATTATAAGCAACTTGACTACTTGGTATGTTAAGAGATGTAATATGATTGTTTTCATTTGTGGAGGTGTCAAAGCCGTTTTCATCTCTGCTGGTCATCCATATTTAGTGAGCAAGAGTTATTTCAATGACAGTGCGGCTTCGATTCTGGTCGGCCGCATGCATCAGACTACGGTGCACACTCTCGTTGGTGACTTAGTGTAAAGAACAGAGCATGGGAAAACCCTAGCATTTCTAAGATAATATCCATGTGGGGCTATATATTTGTCAAAATCTTATCTAATGCTCATATATAACGTTGACACGCTGCAGCAACACTGAGACAAGTAATCAGTCAGTACTTTCCCACGCAACAACCATTCTGAATGCAAGTTAATTAATGGTAAATTCTAGTGTGTGTTGAAAATATCTTGTCTAGGAGTAGGAGAATAGAAGAAGCTCCATCCAATCAGTTATCAGTACAGTAAAAAACTCAATAAATATGGAAAGAAAAATACATAGATCATCCAGGATAACCAATTTACTGAGGTATATATCTTAGAGCCTATGGAAAAGACTTGGTCGCCTAGCACAAGCACTGCCTCGCCTAGGGAAGAAGTCGGGCTTGACAAGGCTTTCCCTTAACCGGTGTCCGATAATGCTCAAACTACGTCGATCGCATTTGAATTCCTCTATCAACTTGCCAGTGTTGTCGCAGTGGAACATGTAACCTTCGAAGTAATTGTAGACTAGCACATCTCCGTTGCGAGACAACACCATATGCCGTGTATTTTCAAAGACAGACAAGGTCTCCAGTTGGAATTTAACACGGTACTTGAGTGACCAGCCCTCCCTCTCGTAGTCCTCCAGCAACCATATTTTGGAGACTGTCATCCCATCATCCTCAAAGCAACTGAAGCCCACCGAGCTTTCCATGTCGCACAAACCAGCGCAGAACTCAGTAGCGCCAACGGGACCGGCCATGAACCTGAATGATTCAACCACCGTGTCGAAGACGATTACGCTGGCATCGTTGTGAAGCCAGTGAATACAATCGCGGAACAGGACGGGTGGGGCATCGGTATCTTTGTTGATACCAGGGATGTCTGAAGGAACTCCGGCGCACATCCTCGGCGAGCAGCCCCGCTGCACCCCGAGGATGTAGTAGGCTTTCGTGTATCCCTTCATCCAGTACAGGACGCGGTACTCGCCGGACGGGCGGTGCATGTACATACCCACGATGATAATGTCTGCGTCGTCTGGGAGGCCTCGGAACGGAGCGCAGAGACGCGTGGCCGGGTTGCAGATGCTGAAGCCGAGGACGTCGTCAGATGGCGCCGAGAGCATGAGGAGGCCGTCGCAAGAGGCGTGGATCTTGAAGTCATCGCGGTCGCCGAACCGGAGGATGGGGCGGCAACGCTCCAGGACGCCCGCGGTACTGTCTTCGTCGGAGACCCCGAGGAGGGGAAGCGACGGCTGGCGCAGGTGGTGGGCGAGGAGGAACTCGGTGGTGGAGGTGACGCGGTGCCACGACTGGCAGACGGCGCGGCAGCGGAGTATGTCCTTGGCGGGAAGGCGGACAAAGATCTCCAAAACCAGGATCTCCTCCGGGAGGCCGAGGGCCACCGCGGCGGCGGTGATGCGGCGGCGGCGTGCCCGCTTCCTTGCTCCTGGCGCGGGTTCCGCAGTGGTTTCCTCATGCTGATCGAACTCAACGGTGTCAAGCAGGGTGGCTGCCCCCTGCTCGGCGGCGGACGTAGGGTTGTTGATCAGGAGAGATGCGACGAGGGTCAGCGTCGGGCTCGGTGGTGTTCGCCAATTTGACTCCCTCATCGGGTCGGACAACAACATCCGCATCGTGATGCCCTGCCGGCCACCGGCGACCGGAACTAGTTATGGCCTTCGATTCGATGTCGCAGTTCCTGAGAATCTGAGATTGTTGGAGCTAACGGACGCTGCCTAAAATTAACATGGGATCGATCGATGCTTCGGTTAGGGTTTGCGCGATCAAAGTTGAAAGGTTTTGTGCCGCGTATGATTTGGAACCCCTCGCGGAAGCACGGCAGGCGGCAACACGTCTTCGTGCCGGTGCCGGGTTGACAACAGGTAAACTGAAACCATCGGCAAACCCAAAAGAAAAATAAAAGAAGTGATCAACTCGGTGTAAAAGTGATATTGTTGATCAAGTCCACAGCATATATCTTTCTCAGTCTCACACACAAAAGGTTGCATAATTGTAGAGTGATGTTCTTGGTTAAAGCTAAATTATTACCAGCCACATTATTCATTCATTCATTCTGTGCCTTGTTTGATTATCTGAACTCATGTCCACCAAGCATCTTGAGGCTTCTCGCCAATATGCACTCTTCAGATAAATATATCAAAATAAAGTGCAGATGAAAAGAGAAATATCTACACAAGTAACTTTTTTCTCACTATTTGCTGATGAAAAGCAAACACGCCTGGAAAGTAGGCTAAGCTGCCCGCTGATGTGCAATCGATCGCTTATAATTCAAGGATAACAGCTACTAAGTTATTGCCATGGCCCATGACTACAATGTACATAGAACATTACTCTGCTTTCATAGTTACATATCCAAAACAAGTCAATCCTTGTTGATTGTTTCTCTCGACCCCATGGTTTTTCTGTGCTCCTCCTCTATCAATTTGCACTATAATGGATTGAATGAATGGATAACATGACTAATGGATGTACATATGTCGCTCAATCCAGTAACCCTTTCAAGAGGGTCACCATATTTGGCTGTCCAGTACCCTTCAGTAGGGTCAACATAATTATCTAGCTATCTCTGGCCAAGCTGAGGATGGGTCGCAACAAAATCCAACCCCACATGGATTCCTTACTTCTTGGTGCTCACTTTACCATTTGGAGTTTTCCTTCCATCAACCCCAACAACGGTTGATTGCTTACCATTCTTGATTGGAACATGAGCAGCTCCATTCGCTTTTTTCTGTAATGGAGATGCCCTTTTCGCAGGATTTGTCCCTCTGAAGAGATTCGAAACCAGTTCAGCTCAGAAGGCAGTGCACAAAATTTGCTTAATTCTAGAGAAATTCAGTAGTAAGCAACTAATATTACCTGATGTCTGTACTTTTTACACTCTTGGTTTGGGACTTCTTTGCAACTGAGCCGCCCCCATTGGCGAAACCGGAAGCTTTTGGGGCGCTGGCTGGCCGCACCGAGTCTTGTTCTGATGAGCAAGTAGTTGCAACCTCGCATTCATCTGAATCCTCCGTCGCGACAGACCCGGCCCAACTCCATTGTTGTTCAGGACTGTGATACAAGGCTAGATCATGTGTAGCATCAGGTCCCAACTCTGGCAAGGAATTGCTGCTCTTCAAGTGGGCATCGACACCATTACAAGTATCAAGCCACGAAGACGGATCACTCTCTACAAGAACGTCTGATAATTCGAAGTTTGGCTTGTTCTGCCTTGGAGTACCATTGCTTCGGGTCTTTAAATTTTAAAATGCAGAAAATTAGATTGGTTAAACTGTAGGATAGCTGTGCTGATGCTTACGTTATATTTTGTTAAGTAAATGCAGCAAACTATCTCTTATAACTTTTTCTTTGAGAAACAGGTTGTTTCTAACCTCGTATAATACATGCTACAAGATATGTATGTCTAGTGTTCGAGGAGGAAAAAAAGGTGTTTGATGTATGTATACACTAGATCGAAAAGTCACTTGGGCTCCAGGGCTCAAGTGATCTCGTTTAAAAAAAATCAAAAAAATTATTTTTGCCTCTCAAAAAATTCTGAGAAAAAACGTGCAAGTACGTCTACATGTCTACTATGAACGACCAAATGTACGGCGAAATATATTATCCTACATAACCTTCACAAAAAAGACAAATGTAGCAAGTAAAATGAGTTCTTTTTTACCTTTTTTTCAGAGTCATGATTTTGTGATTTTTCTGTAGCCTACAATATATTATCTAGAAAAACTATAAAAATATTTAGATAACATGTGCATGTATCCATGTGAATTATTTTGGTATTTATTTTTCGAGAAAACGCAAAAAGCTTTTGCGTTTTATTTCATTGAAAAGGAGAGGAGTTGTTACAACAGATCATGCCTAAAGGTAGGCAGCAGGAAAAGTAAAAATTACATCAATGAACATCCCAGGTCGTCGGGATAATGTCGCGGAGCCCAAGTGCACCGGCTCTAGCCCAGAGTGCGGCTTCATCCTTGATCGTGGCGATCAGTCTAGCAACAGAGGGTCTGTCACCATCGAAGACACAGCTGTTGCGGTGTTTCCAGATTAGCCAAGGGATCAGGAGCGTGGCGGTGGCGAGACCTTTTCGCATCGGCTTCGGCGTTGTCTGCTTGGTTTGCTGGCACCATTCGTGCAGAGTGGTGGTCTGGTTGGGCGGCTGGCAGGGTAGGCGCAACCATGCCAAGATCTCATGCCAAACCTGCTGCGAGAAGGGGCAGGCCGTGAGGAGGTGCGCCATGGTTTCCTCTGCCTGGTCGCAAAGCAGACAGCGTTGGTGGTGTTGGAGGCCATGGCGTCGAAGGCGTTCCGCAGTCCAGCAGCGATCTTGGTCCGCTAGCCAATGGAAAAACTTGACCTTGGGGGGTGCCCAGCACTTCCATATCATCTTCCATGTATCGCTGGCGATCGACCCATGGAAAGTGACGGCATAGCAGGAGCTTGCCGTGTAAGAGCCCGACGCGGTCCAATTCCAGATCAGGGTATCCGGCTGGTCCGTCAGCTGCGTGTGCTCGATCGCCAACCAGAGCTGTAGGTACTGCCCTATTTCGTGAACGCCGATGGTGCCGGTGATGTCGCGCGCCCAGGCGTGCGTGTGGAGACCATCGGCGACTGTCCTTGCTTTGCGGCGTCGCTTGGACACGCAGGCATGGAGCTTTGGCGCGAGCTCGCGGATGGACTTGCCCTGGATCCATCTATCTTCCCAAAATTTAGCGGTCCGGCCGTCTCCAATCACCATGTGGGTGGAGGCGAAGAACAGAGCGCGTTCATCCTCCGGGAATTGCAAGTCAAGGTCGCACCAGGCACGTGCAGGGTCCGTTCGGCGTAGCCACTGCCATCGCAGCCGAAGCGCCAAGCCGGCGCGCTCGATGTCTCGGACGCCCAGGCCACCAAGGGCGAGAGGCCGGCAGATACGCCGCCAGTTCACGTGGCAATTGCCCCCATTGGCACTGGCGCGTCCCGCCCAGAGGAATCCACGGAAGATTTTCTCCAACTGCTTTTGGTATTTATGAAACTTCAAAATACCATTTTCGAAATTTTAAAAATACCCAAGATCACTGGAGCTCGGAAGCACCGAATCCTCTCTCTACACTAGATATACTATATTACTAATAAATACACCAAATTTTCAGCCAAAGGAAAATAACCGAGTATGGATCCATTGGGAAATGCATCTAGTTAAAATTATTTATGCAGTTTTGCATTCAAATTTTGATTCAATAAAATGTTTTTCTTTGTGTAATTAGCTTGAAAAATGAATACCTCTAGACATACAACTTCTTCCATTGGGTGCCCGGGTGCAGGGGATGTATGGCCGATTTTAATGTCTCTTAATATGTCTGGGCTTGAATGAGAACTTCGTATGTTTTCATTTTCTCTATCTTTGCTTGCCAAAGCTGTCTTGAGGCAAGCAATCTGCAGAAAGAGAAACATGAGCAGAAGTTGCTTCAGCATCACTTAGAGCTAGTCATCACGACAGTAACAAATAGGAGACTGGTAACTAAATTAACCTGTTCTTTGAGATCTTTGACTTCTCCTCCTTCCTTGTTTGTCTTGGCTGCTCCAAGCTCAACAGTGGCAACTCGCTCAGCAAACTTCAAAGTGCTTATTGATTCACCAATGGCATCCGGTTCAGGGGCTATGTGGATAAACATCAATGTTTTTGCTTGTCCTCCTGACCATGGCAAGATAAAATTATTTATCACATATTTTCAGTTCCAAGAAGGTGGAAGGTGCAAATTAAGGATGTCTGAGTTTTAGAGATACCAAGAGAGTCCTGCAGTAACTGAGTAAGTTTGCTGTTTCGGTAAGGAACATGCGCATTTTTATGGGCGAGGGACGCGATGACATCTCCTAGAGCTGCGAGTGACTTGTTTATGTGTTGTGCCTCTTTAAGTCTGTCTCCTACAACCTCAGATTTGTCGACTCTTTCACTGCCAGCTAAATCCACAAGATGCATGCAGCCTCTTAGGACTGTGCCTGATGTTAGATCTCGCCCTTGAACATGGACTGTTAGGCAACTGCAAAATGCATTCCTCAACCATCAGCTAAAAACGCCAGGTTCATATTTTTGTTTGGCAAAGGCAGCATTGCAAAATCAAGCATTACCTATGGGAGCGACTACTTCTGTCATTCATGGCTGTTGAGCAAACTGCACGGTTCTTTTGACCAAGATTCATCAAATCAACCACATCGGACGTCGATGCAACCGGTACTATGTTTGCATCTGGAACTGCAATACCTTTCTGCGAGCTATTGTGAATTTCTAATGTTGCTTGATGTTAAGGAGGTCAAGTATATCGTAAAAAAAGGAGATTCATGTGTGTATTAAAATAATAATGACTACTGACAATCTGATATGATAAGTATAGAATTCACCAGCAAAGGATATTTCTTGTTTGGACCACTATGAAGCAGATCTCTCACTTGTTCATTGTAGATCTCAAGCATCTGCACAGAAATTTCATAACAAAATGTATCCTTCCTCTGTGCTTGAATATAGAACAGATCATTTAAAGCCCTATAGTTGACACCAAGCCCTTCTTCTGTCAATATTTTAGGACCACTCTGCAACATCACAAAATTATGTTTTTATTGCAATCAGACAAAAATTACGACAAAGATGGGAAAATCTTGTACCATTGTAAAAGTCTTCCCTGATCCAGTTTGGCCATAAGCAAATATACACACGTTGTAGCCATCAAGAACAGAACGGATTAAAGGCTGCATGTCTGCAAAGACCTCCGCTGCACTAATCAAAACGATGCATGTCATTTGATTGTCAAAGATACTATGCTACATAGCATAAATAACGCACTAGAGAAACTTGTAAGTAGAACCTTGGGTGGCTAAGGGTCCAAAGACCCTATTGAAAGTAAACGATTTCCGCGCATCTTTTGCATGTTTTGCTGCAGTCATGACAGTGATAGTTCTATCTTCTGTGCTAGCAACACTGCTTGAGGCACTTTCCATTCCAGGTAGGAAAGGTCTCACTCGACAGTACACTCTAATATTCCCTAGTGACAAAAGATTAAATGAAGTATTAGCATGTGGTGTTGCACCATGAAGGACCTCATTTTGTCAGACTCCAACAGAGGTACCTCTAAGATCTTGTATTTGGTTGTACAGCTTGCGGTTTTCTTCCAGAACTTTGTGATACCCAGAAGCCGCATGAGAAATAATGCGCAGATGATTTCCTATTAAAAACAAGAAATAATATGAGATCCTTTGATAAACATGTGAAATATTATAAACACCCAAAACTCCGGATTCAGTTTACCAAGCTTAGTAAGGTCTTCAGAGTACTGCAATTTGAACTGCTCTATCCCAGACTTAACAGTGCAAATGTTGCTTTTCAAATCCTGCAGAAAAGATCAACAGAAGATAGTGCAAATGTAAAGGCAGAACTAAAGAAGAAGCTTCATCGTTAGAAATACCTGAATCTGTTTCTGCTGTAGCTCAAAGTGTATTTGTGCCTTTGCGTGTATATGTTTTTCCATGTTATCACTGTCCGCTATCACAGCCGCACTGACTTCCCCAGTTGTATTCACAGAATTGTGGTCTTCTTCTTCCATCTTCACATTATTAGTAACAGAACTGTTGTCTCCTTCGTCCATCTTCACATGATCAGTGACAGAACTGTGGTCTTCTTCGTCCAACTTCTCATGATTAATGACAGAACTCTCTTCTTCGTCCATCTTTACATTGTTAGCGAGTCAATGGAAAATTCATGGTCATTTATCCATTTCAGCCATGGTAAAGGGAATAATTTCAGCTCAACGGTATGTCACATATATCCAGATAATGATATGATGTAGTTGACAGAAACAGATACCTGCCCATGATCGCAGGTGGAAATTGTCTCCATTTCCTGTGGTATGTATGTTGACTCTGTTCTAGATAATGAGCTACTGTCATTAGGGTCTATAGTGTATTTTACCTAATAAGGGTTCTCTATTAGATCAGCTGCACAAGTGGTTGGTATAACCAAAACTAAAAGGTCATCAAAACAAGCTGAAAGATGTGAACATACCAAATCATTCTGGTTTGGCATACGACGCTCAAATTCATGAATAACTTTGCTTAGGAGTGATTCCACAAGCTGCAAATTAGTAGAGCACCTTTTATAAAAATTAATGTTCATGAATCACATTGTGTAAAAGAAAAGCTGTGCAGTAGACTCACCGACGGAACTTCTTCTGGTTTCTTATCTGAGAGAATCGTTTGAACAAGCATTCTGATGGAGTCTGAAGTAATCTACAACCACGAATGTGAATATCATTTCAGAGTAAATAAAATCACATACTTTGAAGTTTGAGCCTCAAATAAATACTAGCTGTTCTTTCTTTGAACTTACAGTTCCGCTGGGTTCTAGAGAACAATCAAGACTTAAAGTTTGCTCCAGTGATATGCCATCTCGGAGTAGCTCAGCTGAGTGACTCCTCGTCATTGCCTTCATAAAAGGTTCGTTCTTACGAACCTGGCATTTCGCTGACATTGAAGGCTTTATAATTCCACCATGTTTAAACAAAGATTGTTTGCCCAGATGCTTAGTTTCAGAAAATGACTTGAGTGCGAGAACAGAGTCTACAACTCGGACACCTTGTCCACCCTATAGAGCAGTTAAAAATATATATCATTAAGTTCATCGTCGCATGAGTTTTGCACAAGCTGAAGCAACATTCCTTTGAAAGTGCATTATGAGCAGAGTTAAAGCTGCAAAATTGTGCTCAGAAGGGGACTAGCAGTAAGAATCTTATTTAACTGAAAATGATAGTGTCACCTTTTCCAGATCGGAAACCTCAAATGTTGGGAGGCCTAAATCTTGTAGGCCTGTGAGGAAATTCCTCACATTCTCAAAGTACTGGTATGCACAGAGAGCTGCACCATCTGCAGGGATAGTAGAAACCTTTTGGACCTCCACAACCTAGAACAATCGATCGAACTCAGCATGCAAAATCACCTGACAGAAACTGGAAATTATAAAGATCCCAAGGAGACAAAATGCAACCTTCGGCACGGTTCCAGGCTGAATCTTATTGACTGCATTGCAAAGAATGATGCCATTCCTCAGGCCAACCCGGAATTCCTCCTCAGATGGTTCTTCTGCAAGGTCTCTCGCGCAGACTACCCCTACTATCCTACGCAACCAGTTAGCTGCTTCATTCCTTCTTACTGCTGCATTTATCAACACGAAACAAGTACAAGTTCAGATATCCTAGTAACAACACTGCAGTAGCTGTAGTATCTATATGTTCAGATACATAGGAGACTAGGAGTATACTGCCCAAGCTAATGCTTAAGTTCTGACATACTAGTGCAAATTAAATACTTTGTTACTTGGTGAGATTACAATTTTGTCGAAAAGACACTAGATTATGAACGTGAAATTCAACTGTCATCAACGATATTGCAGGAAAAAAAATTAATGACCAATTGCTAAGTGTATCTTCAGCACAACGAATTCAACTTGCTAGCGGAAAGTGGAGAAGCTGTAAGATAATCTTGTTCTATGCAAAGAAGATGAGATTACACCAATGCAATTATTTTAAACCATGGCACTGTTAACAGAGTCTAAGCACCAATCCAGACAACATTTGATAAGTGAACCAAAAGATTAAGGCAGAAAACACACGGAAATGCACATAAATCCCATCCTTCACTGAGATATACCACCCTTCCGACTTCCGAGCATCATCAACCCACCATAACAATACACAAAACCAAAATTTTAAGTCACTGCTGAACAAAAGGCCAGCATTAAAAACAGGAACAACTCACCGGCCACCTCAGCCTTGCGCCAGGCCATGTCAATGTTCCTCCCCAACGCCACCACTTCACCTCCACCCCCTGCTCCTAGCATCAATCCTTCCCGTGCATCCTCAGAACGTCCTCCACGACGGCCGCGGCCGCCACCGTCTCCTGCTCCGGCGACGCCATAGAAGCCCCGGGTCAGCACCGGATCCGGCGACTCGACCACGGCCGAAACGACCGGGAGGAGGCGGCGACGCGGGGAAGGCGCGATCGCGGAGAGAAGGAATCGGATTAGGGGAGAAATCGATGGGAGGGGGCGCTGTGTCTTCTCCTCCAAATGGTGGTGGTGGCGCTCACGAGCGGGTTGGTGTTTTCTTTTTTTGAGGGGGCGGTAAGGGTGGGGAGTGGAAATAGGAGGACTTTGAGGGTGTGGACTCCATATATTTGGTAGCAGATTAGGGAGACTAAAAATGGGTGTTTTAGAAGGCTATTTTTGGGAGCATTTCAAAGTTTTGCAACTCGTTTTCCATGCTTGGGAAGAAGAGAGTAAGAACATTTCACTTTGTTGAAGAATATCGTGAATCAAATAAAATGTGTTATGTATCTTGTAGTGGTGGAGCCAAGATTTGTGGTATGGGGTGGGGACTGTATTGCACATTTTGATACACGTGGGTGTTTATGTGCTAAAGTTTAAGGTGTATTCCGTGTAATATGAGGATCTAGCTAGGTATGTACAAAAAGAATTCTCATTAATTCGGTTGTACAGTTGTGTCCACGTTCCTTACGATATCCGATCTTTCTACGAATATATGTGGGATTGTGTATCTTTGTATTAATGGAAACAAATCATGGGAAATTACGAGGACGCTTACGCGACATTGTGGAAAAGATGGTGAAGCAAATTGGACATTTAAGTGGGGGGTCTCCCTGGCAAGGCTATAGCTAGCACTTGACATTTGAGACGAAAAGGCAGTCTAGCCTGCTTTTCTATTGATTAGAGAGAGGGTATAAGACGTACAACGGTAAAACCAAAAAAAGAAGAAAGGGTAAAAGAACTACAGAGTGACTGAGAAACAAATCAGTCAGGTTCCCTTGGTCTTTGCAGCAGACTAAGCGCTTTGTTCTTCCCAGCAAGACTCCAGTTGCGAGCTTCAGCGATGATGCTGTCATGCATCCTGCTCATTGAGGCCGCCTTGTTTTCAAAGATTCGAGAGTTGAACTCCTTCCATAAACACCACCAGGTGAGGTGCACAACTGTCGTCCAGCTCTTGCGAACCGCTGGCTGCTGAGTTTGTGTGGTTCTGGCGAGCCAATCTTGTAGGGAGGTGATGTCATGTCTTGGCGCTAGGGTTGCCGGTAGCTGCGCTGATCCAAGCAATTTTCTCCAGAGCCTAATGGCAATCGGGCAGGTCACCAATAGGTGAATCGCAGATTTAGGCTCAGCAAGGCATAGCACGCAGGCAGCATTGTGCAGCCAACCCTTCTTCAAGAGGCAGTCGGTTGTGTTGCATTTCCCTAAGATGGCTAGCCAGCCAAAAATTCGGCATTTTAGTGGAGCTTCACTACCCCAGATGATTTCCTGGTAAATGCATCTCAGTGATCCCTCGAATTGCATCTGGTACGCAGAAGTAGCTGAATAGACCCATTTTCTATCCATTTCCATGACACTTCATCGCCCACGCCAACCGCCAGATGAATTTCAACTAGGCTCTCATAAACATTGAGGAATTGGGTTAGAGCTTGTACTGTCAGATTTTGCTAAAAGTGTCGAAGCCATTTTTCATCCGTAAGGGCCTGTGCAACAGTGAGGTTACGCATAGTGCACTGCTTGTACAGGTCCGGTGCAATGTTAGCTGGGCATTGTCCAGCCAGCTATGGATCGCGCAGCGACGATGTGCACCCGGGAGCATGTGCTCCCGGTTTTTTCAAAAAAAAATTGAAAATTGAAAACTTGTCAAAAAATTCCGAAAGAAATCATGCACGTACCTGAGCATGTCACGCACCACCGTGTTTTTTTTCGCGCCGAAATGACATCGTACGCGCCCTGTACAAAAATGACAAATCTCAGATCTGAAAATTCAAATTTTGAATGCTATTTGCTGTCAGAATTTTGTCATTTTTGCACAGGGCGGCCGCGATGTCGTTTCGTCGCCAAATTTGACACGATGGTGCGTGACATGCTTAGGTACGTGCATGATTTTTTTAGCAATTTTTTGACAAGTTTTCAATTTTCAAATTTTTTTCGAAAAAACCGGGAGCATGTGCTCCCGGGTGCACAAGTGAGTTTCCTCAGTATTGAATAGAGATTTGGCTCGATCATCTACGCCAAGAGGTAGTCCAATCCAGGATTTATCAGTGCCAGTCCATGCTTGTCAGAGCCAGCGAATTCTGAGGGAGACGGCGTTGCGCCGCAGATCCGTTATTCCAAGCCCACCAAATTCCAAAGGCCTACAGATTGATTGCCATTGAACAAGGCATCTACCTCCAATGGCAATTTCATCGTTAGTCCAAAGAAATCCTCTTATAAGCTTATCAATGGCTTTCAGAAGCCATATCAGTGGGTCGATCACCAGCAGGTGGCATATATGCATTGCTGAAAGCACATGTTTGACAAGCAACAACCTGGCATCAAAGTTGAAGCTTCCCCTGTTCCAGCCCTTGACCTTGGCTGCAAGCTTGTCGAGGATGTGTTGCACGTCGCTCTTGCGCAGCCGTCAGTCTGAGAGCGGTAATCCTAGGTAAGTGCATGGGAACGATTTTTCAGGGTAGCTCAGCACATCAGCAAGGTTATGGACAATTATGTTGGGAGTTAATGGCACCCGCGGTCACACAACTCGACGTCAATGTGCACTTAAGTCACACTTCTCCAGAACGTGATTATTTGGTCACACAACTCGACAAGTGCGTGCACGCAGGTCACTGACCCCACATGTCAGTCCGTTTTGGACGGTAAATTTTCAGAAAACCCCCTGGAGTAATATTAATTTCACAAAATGGTTCCCCTGGAGGACCATTTTGTAAAATTAGGAGGACAATTTTGTAAAATTAGAAGGACCATTTTGTAAAATTAGGAGGACCATTTTGTAAAATTAATATTACTCTAGGGGGTTTTCTGAAAATTTACCGTCCAAAACGACTGACAAGTTGGGTCAGTGACCTGCGTGCACGCACTTGTCGAGTTGTGTGACCAAATAATCACGTTCTGGAGAAGTGTGACTTAAGTGCACATCGACGACGAGTTGTGTGACCGCTGGTGCCATTAACTCTTATGTTGGTGCACTGGATTGGGATGATTGCACTTTTCTGGTAGTTTGTATGTAGTCCAGATGTGTTACCAAAGGACTGCAACATTTTCTTGATTGAATTAAGCTCAACTTGATCAGGCAGGCAAAATATGACCAGGTCATCCGCATACATCGAGAGGTGGTTCAAGTTGCTTGTTTTCAGCGCACCAACACGATCAGCTAAGGATAAAAGGGATGCAAGGACATCAGAGACAATTACATACAGCAGGGGGAGAGGGGGTCCCCTTGCCGCAGGCCCCTCTTGTGGTGAATCGAGTTGGTTAGCTCGGCGTTGACAATGATTTTGGTGGAGGCTGTGAGGAGTAGGCAAGCAATTCAATTTCTCCATTTCCTGTTGAATCCTTTTGCCTCAAGCACCTCGAGGAGGAATTCCCATGATAGAGAATCAAAAGCCTTTGTTAAATCGAGCTTGAGCAGAAGTGCAGCTGATTTTTTCTGTCCCAGGAGGCTAGCTTGTGCACGGACCAGGATAAAATTATCATGGATTGATCTGTTCTTAATGAAGGCGCTTTGACAAGGGTTTACTAGCTCATGCATTCGTGGACGCAATCTTAGGGCCAATATCTTTGTGAACAACTTTGCGAAGAAGTGAACTAAGCTGATGGGTCTAAATCTCTGTTTTAAATAGCCGGCTATCACCCGGCTATAGCCCGGCTATAACCTCGCAAGAGGGTCCGCGCTATAGAAAAGGCCTTCGTAGGCTATAAGGGTAATAGCCGCTAATAGCCCGGCTAAATGAATTTAGCCCTAGTTTAGCCCCTTAGCCGCTATATTTCCGCTCAGGATCTAAACTTTTTTTATCAAATTTGTCCCGCTCGGCCTAATTTAGGGGCCCAAATGTCAGCGCTAGCTCTAAATTCTTCTCGTTCTCTCCTCTCTCTCTCTCTCTCTCGAAATAGAACCAAGAGGGGTAGCGGCCATGGCATGTGTGAATTATTGATATGTATATACAAATATATGTTGCCCAAATATTGTTTTATTCAGTTATTTAGCTAAACGGCTATAAGGTCTTAGCTCCGCTATAGCCCGGCTATAGCCTTTCATAGCTTTTGAAATCGCCGGCGCTAAACACAATAGCCCGCTATTTTAAACAGAGGTCTAAATTCTCTTGGTTGGACAGCATCGGGGGTTTTGGGCAGTAGGATAATGTGGGCTGAATTCAGCAGGTGCAAATTGCGGGAGTGCATTGCTCCAGTGCGCCGATTGCTCTCATAATGTCAAAGCTGAGGATTGGCCAGCATTTTTTGAAGAACAGGGCAGATGGCATCTCCATTATTGCCGCCTGGACCTCATCGGTAGTTATTGGTAAGGTTTGGTCAGTCAAATCAATTGGCGTGATGCCCAGCCGCTGCAGGTTCAGTGAGTGTGTGCGCTGCCGTGTTTCGCCGAGCAAGTCTTGGAAATATTTCCAAACTGCTTCTTCTTTTGCCGTCTGATCAGTGTGAACTGTGCCCTCATACTCGATCCTGTGAATGTAGCTTTTCCTTCGCCTTGCTGAAGCTTTTGCATGGAAGAATCTAGTACTAGCGTCGCCTTTTTCAGCACTTGACATTGGCCATCCGTGGTTTGTTAGTGTCATTGGATCCTTGCTAAGAGTTGTGTCAAACTTGTTTGCTTCCAATTTCAAGAATCTGAACGTGTCAATTTGGAAGCTGCTCTAGTTGGTCAAATGAGTCAAACTATTATTACTGAATAAGGTCAAATTATAGTGCTTAAAGGGCATCTCCAGTTGCAAAAAAGACCAGGTCAGTGTACTCCCAGCCGGCCTCTCATTGTATGTATCTATTCAGAGAGAGAGAGATAAAACAAACCAAAAATGCTTGCAGATGAGGCCTTACAAGTATATACATATATGGATATATACACTAGTCGTTGACAAATAGAATACAAATCATAGCATCATAATTCTTCCCGAATAAAATGCGAGGGCAATCACATATAAATATACTTGAAGTCAATGTAGTGCAAGCATTACGGATTAAGTGTTTGCGTCGCTTGTTCATATGCAGCTAACCTACAAAAATCATGGCTATAATGGCCTTGCTGCTTAGCTTGCAGAGAATTTTGTGTTCCGACGAGAATTGAATTTTTTTCTTGTGTTTTGTAATCTCACACTCCATCCGTGGGGATAATATGCATGTCGTGGTGGTGTCACGGCAGATGCCATGGGTATGGCTTAAGTGTGGGCTCGCTTGGGCGTTGGGGGAACCGGGGAGGGTTTGCGCGCTTATGAAGCACGCATGAAGATCAAACAAGAACCTCGCAGGAAACAACAAGAACAAAGCAAACCAAGAACAGCCAAGAACACCACGATGTACCCTGCTTCGGGGCCCTCTTGTGGAGGTAACACCCCTACTGCAGCTCTAGCCTACTCTCTTATATCTCAAGTGTTTACAAGTACAGAGCGCTCCTTGAGCTGTATGATGAACAATGGAGAGAGCTCCAGGTAGAAGATGAAGCTTGGGGGGAAATGATGCTCACAATGGTCGATCTTCCCCACAGGAGGAGGTGGTGTTGCCTATATACAGTAACCGAATTACCCTTTTGCCCCTGGCCGCAGAGGACAATGGCATGGACAAGGAGAACAGGACAAACACTGGCCACTGTCACTCAGCCCAGCTCACCCTCTGTTCACCACAGGCTTATCTTTCCTCTTTGAGCTTAAGGCAGTGTAGACCACAGTAGCCTAGCCACTGCCCCTTTCCCGAATAGGCCGAGTCAGCGCCTAGGGGCTTGTGACCCGGAAAACCTGTGGCAGCACCTTGCTGTCTTCTGAGCCCCGGTCAGTAACCTTACAGTGCCCGTGACTTTTACTGACATTACTTGGCCCCTGTGCAACATCCGAGTTGCCCTACCCGGATCCGGATAACTTAGCCGGCTCTTCTTTCCTGGATCCGGTTAAACCTCACCGGATCCCCTTTGGTCTTCCTTTCACTCTGGCTGAAGTAGGACTGACTTAGCCGGCTCTTCTTTCCTTGATCCGGTTAGACCTTAACTGTTCATAACACATCATCTTTGCCCTACCCGGGGGCAGCCCCCCGACAGTAGTCCCCGAAGCTGGTATGGTCCTACAGCCTCGGCTGAAGGGCCGTTCCAGATTCAAAACCAACATCACTAACCGGATCACTTCTAGTTGTCACCGAATTTTCCGGGACATTTGGCAGGAAAAGCCTGTGCAAAGCCGTATAACCCGGGTTGTCAGCTCGTTATCCGGATCCACCGGGTACTTGAGTGTATTTGACCAGAAGACCACGTCTCCTCGTTTTCTCCGTTGACCGGCACATAGGATCCGTTCCACCGCTTCCAATTCTGCGGCGTGACCACGTGTGCTTGAAATACACGGCCACAGCAGCTGCCACAGAGTTCCGCGACGCAAGGGATCTAACCGTGCTCCGGTAACCGCGCGGTAGTGGGGGGCAGTTACCGCTGGAGGCTATAAAGAGGGCGCGGTGGTTTTTCCCCGTCTTCTTCCTCTCGACTCCCACTGACCCGCTCCATCGACGCCGCCGCGACCTCGCCATTCAAGGTTGCCGCGCCAGGGACGCACAGCGTACCAGAGCAAGATCACCGGAGCCGCGCCTCGCGCCCATCTCCGCCGTTTCTCCGTCGAATCTCTCCTTCGAGGAACTAGCACTGTAAGTTCTTCCTCCTCTCGCCATAGCCACCGTGACGAGTTCATACTTTTTGAAATACACACGCCTGTTCTTGCTAGATTGATGCGTATCTAAGCCCATGTCCCTGCCGTAGCATACTCTGCAAACTTTCTGTCCAAGTTTTGTATCAGACTAGCCTAGATAGACTTGTCTCCGTAGGAGCAGTTCAACCATGTTTTTGCCTGTGATTTTCTTTCTTTTTTACTACTGCTGTAGATCTTCCCAACCCTAGAAACTCGCGGAAAGATGTTTGCGATCTCCAACCGCATCACCTTCTCCACCGGACCCGGTTAACCCTACCCGGGATAGGATTAGCCGAGTCACCTTAGATCCGATTCGGCTTTAATGTTATCCGATTCTCCTTTGGTTCCATGGATTCCGAATTTCCTGACCCGGTTATCCGTCTTTTTGCTGCAGGACTGATTCGGTTATGGCCAAACTTCCCCCTGGCAGATGGGAAGGATCTGATGTTACCCGGAATGATTTGGAATGGCTACGAGCCACCCGGCGTATAACGCCGCAAGTTATATGCCGCAGACCCGGAAAAGAACTCGCGCCGGCCCCCGAACCCGGTGAGCGCGTGGTATTCATAGCGCATTTCGAGCGCGGGTTCGGATTGCCTGCTAGTGACTTCTTTCGGGCCTTTCTGGACTTTTTCGGACTACAACTTCACCATCTCCCGGCGAACGCCTTCGTCTCTTTATCAGCTTTCACTTCCTTCTGCGAAGGCTATCTCGGCCTCTGGCCGAGTGTGGATATATGGGCCAAATACTTCCACCTCCGCAAGCATACCATTCCAGGTACCAAGCCGAAACAACTGACTGCTTGCGGTTCGGTTAGCATCACGCCAAGGCAGGGATCCACCTTTCCCCGTGTCACTGGCCTAGACACGGTCAAGAAGTGGCAAAGGACCTTCCTTTATGTGAAGAGTGCTGAGGGCCATGATGCTCAATCTGCCCGAGTTCAGGATGGAGCCGCCCACAGCCGAACTGAACTTCGGTTACAATCCGGCTGAAACAATTGCTGAACTTCAGACAGTGCATACCACTCTGGAGGATTTTTTGAAGAAGGGTATGGTCTCTGACGACCTCCTCCGGACCTTCATCTCTCGCCGAGTCAGCCCTCTTCAAAGGCGTGACCACAAGATATGCCACACGCGTGGCGCACTAGATCCTACCCGGATCAGCAAACACGAGCTTGACAAAGCTTCCGTCTTCAGACGGGTAAACGCCATTGCTGCCAATGAGATGTCGGATAAATGGCGGTGGGGTGTAAAGCCATTCTACCGGGAAAAACTTCCTCCACAGGTTAGCTCACCACTTTCCGAATCCACTCTTACTTCATCCGAATAATCCTGGCCTGATCCGGATTCGCATTGTCTTTTTTGTAGCTGTTTGATCGTCAACTTATTGAAGACGGAGATCTTTCCACCAAGGCATGGACACCGGATCTCAGCCCGCCGCGCGAGGGCGAAGAGGATCCGGATACGGATGACTACTTGCCAATTCCCCGTGCCAAGCCAGTCCGCAAGGGTAAGCAATCAGACATTCACCACCTTTCCGACGAGGAAGATGAAGATTGCTGCATCTTAGAACCCATCGACGCTATTCCGATTTCATGGAAACCACCTCCTTGTGTTCCAGCCAAACAAGATACTGGAGAGGCCTCTCGGAAACGCGCTGAGGCGCCCGAAACAGATGCCCCACAGACAAAAAGAAGGAAGAAGTCCGGCGACAAGCCAAATCGCGTCAAACCGATGCCCACCACCAAGGGGTAACATTGAGCGAACTTTATTTGCTTTCTTCCTCTATTAACCGAGTCATATCTATCCGAGTTAACCGTTTGCTTTACTTTATGCAGTGATGTCCTCATCACCGCGCAGACTCATTCATCCATCTCTTCTCCTATCCCTCCACTGGATACGGCCATGGAAACCCAATTTCCTGACCGAACTGCCACCTCACCAACGCGTGTCACCACTACCAATATTCCCCAGCCGACTCCCATTTCAGAGCCGGTTATCGACTTGGAGTGTGAGGAAACCTCGGCTCCAATCCGAGATTCAAGTTGGCCACGCCCTCTCAAGGAGCTGGAGAAGGAAAAGGCCAAGACATCGGCTACGTCCTCGCCTAAGCCTGATTCCCGCCCTGCTCCTGCAGCTCAAACTGCACTGAACCAAGAGCAGCAGAAGAAGAAGAAGCAGAAGCAGCAACAGCAACAGCAAGTTTCCGAGAAGCAGCACAAGGAGCCACATCCGAAGCAGACTTCTGGTGCGTCACCGCAACCCAAGCCGACTCAGGGTGCCTCTGGCACAACTCCGACTACCTCGGATAAGCAGGTGGTTGCTAGCAAGAAGGTTTCTGCCGCCCCATCAGCGATTCGATTCGGCCAGTCCGCGTCGAATCCGCGCCCTCCGAGCAGCGATAAGCTCGAGTCCGCCAAGCAATTCATTGAAGCTTGGAATGATGCTGACTTTGCCACAGGCTTCTCTACTTCAGCGCCACACCCGGCTGGGCCTAGTCGGATGTTCCAATCCTTACACTCTGTACAGACCTCGGTCACTGAAGCTAACCGGGTGTTCGAGGTAAATTTATCCGAACCTTGCTTTTATTTCAACATAATCAAACAGTACTATACCCAGTCCCCGAGATTCGGGTCGAACGACTGATACTCCTCCGAGTAAGAAAGTCATTCGGCTTGAATCTCTAAAAAAAATTATGATGAATGTTGCCTTAACCGAGGACACCGTGGGACTTCCAGTCCCCGAGTCTCCTTTTCAACTGATTCGGTTAATCTCGGGCCAGTCCCCGAGATTCTTCTGACGCCGTTTGCCTGTTTTCTTTCAGGAAACCATGACCGCTCGCGGCAAGCTCTTTAAGCAGCTCGCCCATCAGCACCAGAAGCTCCAAACTTCCTTCGATGGGCTCTGTCTTGAAATGGACAAGAAAGAAGAAGAGCACAAACGCGCCTTATCCGAGGAAAAATCAGAAGTGACTCGGCTCCAGCGAGAGCTTGACCGAGTTGAAAAAGTGAAGAACAAGGTTAAAGGAGAGCGGGATACGCTGAAGCGTGAAAAAGATACTATCCAGAAGGAGCGGGATACTTTCAAAGCCGGACTTGAGAAGCGGGCCAAACTGGACCAGCAAATTCAAACGACCATAGCCGAATCTGAAGCCGAAGTCAAAGCGGCTAAAGAAGAACTGAGTGCTCACAAAGCGGCCAGTGCGAAATGGCTTGCTGCACTTGCTAGCCTTAATGATGACATGGATCGTAAGTTCACCGAATCCCTTTTTTCTTTCTGCCCTTAACCGATACATATGCTTGTGTTCCTTCTTGCTGAACTCAGTATTAGCTTATTTGTTTGTAGGAGAGTTTACCAGCATCCGGCTTCAAGCCGCCAGGGCTGTGAGAGACGCCCGAGCTGAGAGAGCTAAATTAACCGAGGCTCCACTACCAGAGACATGGGACATCGAAGATCATATCACAGCACTCAAGGCTCGGATTGCTCCTTTGAAGGATTCCCATATTGGTCTGCTCAATGCAAGTCTCAAGGCTCACCGGATCTTATTTCCTGAAGCGCGGCAAGTTGTGCCTGTGGAGGAGCTGATCAGAGACCTGGACCAAGCCATGACCCGGCTACAGAAGTGGAGGTCTTCGTCCGCCCGCGCTGGTGCTGATGCAGCTTTGTTATTCATCATGTCTTGGTATGAGCTGATTGATCTTGCCAAAGTGCGCTCCTTTCGCGAGGGTTCTTCATGGGCTTCAGATCCCAACCGGATCAAGATCCGTGAAGAAGCCGCCAACTTTATGGCCGAATTTGCACGCACCAAGCATCTTGATCTGGAGGCTCCAGTCTACTCGGATGGAGAAGACACTGAAGAAGAGGAATCGGATGATGCCTCCGCTGAAGAATACGCCGATTCTGAGGGCGGGTCTGATGAAGAAGAAGAATCCAGCAAGGTACCAGCCTCCGACTCGGCCAAGCTCACCGAACAAACTCCAACCGAGTCTCCTGTGATTCCAGCCACTAACTTGACTGTGATCACTAAACAGGCTTCACCTGATCCGGATATTCCCGAATCCGCCCATCCTTCAAGCTCTCCAGTCAAGATTACTTCCGAAGTGCCACCATCTTCTGAGTCTGCTCCAGCAACAGAACCTCCCGTAACCGCGTCCACTTCAACCGAAGCACCCGTAGCTGAAGCCCGTGCCCCCGAAGCTCCGCTAACCGAAGCTCCTACCACAGGAGTTCCTGCAACCGAAACTCCTATGACCGAGTCCGCCGCGACCGAGTCCGCTGCACCCTGAAGTACTTAACAAAAACATTAAATCCCCGGTATGCCGGGAGCAGATGTAATAGACTATTTTAAGTTCTTTCGAGACTATGCTTATCATGCTTAACGCGATCCGGACAAGGTTTATGTTGGATCATCTTAAACCGAGTCCCCGAGTTTGTTTTCTTGTTTACTACTTTTGCCAAATCTTTGCTCTTGTCTACCTCTTTGGGTGTTTTGACAGTCGAGTCACAAGATAGGAATCATAGCATACAATACTTGAAACGCACGAGTTGTGGTTTAGAATCATTCAACATAAACGAAAAAAGAAATAACAGGGGTTAGTAAACGACATGTGCCGAATCGGTTTTGGACCGAGTCCCCGTGTCCATTTTCATGTTTCCCATATTCCTCATCTCTGCTCTTGACTACCATTTTGGTGTTTGTCAGTCGAGTCACGAGATCAACAACACAACATACATTACTTGAAGCTTAGAACAAGGTTCAAAGCGATTCGGCACACGAACGGCAAAAAACAAAACAGTAATAAACAACACATGCATAAGGACGAAGCAGTCCCCGAGTCCAGACTCGGATTACCGCGATTTCATTCATGATAAATTGAAATACATACATTGCGCCCTTTAAGAGTAGAAGGGTCGAAGCAGAGCTACATTCCAAGGTCGCTTGGTTTCCTGTCCGGGTCTGTCCAAGCCATCCTCCCTTGATTCCTGTGCATCTACAAGGTAGTACGAATCATTGTGCATAGCCTTGCTCACAATGAATGGTCCCTCCCATGGAGGTGACAATTTGTGTCGGCCTTTGCTGCGCTGCACCAGCCTCAGCACTAGATCACCCTCATGAAACACTCGAGGACTGATCTTTCGGCTATGATAACGCCTGAGATTTTGCTGGTATATTGCTGTCCGAGACAGGGCCAATTCTCTTGCTTCCTCTAGCAGATCCACTGCATCTTCCCGGGCCTCCTTTGCCTCGGTTTCAGTGTACATTGCCACCCTTGGTGCATCATATTCTATGTCAGTGGGTAGGACAGCTTCTGCCCCATAAACCAGAAAGAATGGCGTATAGCCTGTTGACCGATTCGGTGTAGTCCTTAGACCCCATAGAACTGATGGGATTTCATCTATCCAGCACCCCGGAGTTTTCAACAATGGTTCAATGAGACGAGCCTTGATGCCGGCTAACACTAGAGCATTTGATCTTTCCACTTGTCCATTGGACTCTGGATGTGCCACTGAGGCTATGTCTAACCGGATCCCCTTATTCATGCAGAATCGGGCAAACTCTCCGACAGCAAAGTTTGTGCCGTTATCCGAGATGATGCTATGAGGGTATCCGTATCTCAAAATGATTTCTTTCAAGAAGATTACAGCCGAACGGCCATCCACTTTCCGTATTGGTTTCACCTCTATCCACTTGGTGAACTTATCCACCATCACCAGCATATGTGTCATGTTGCCCCTAGCCGGCTTGAAATCTCCCACCATATCCAAACACCACACCGCAAATGGCCAAGTAATAGGAATTGTCTTCAGTGCCGATGCGGGTAAGTGTGTTTGCTTAGCAAATCTCTGGCATCCTTCGCACCTGCGGACTATGTCCTCCGCATCTGCATGAGCAGTGGGCCAATAAAATCCATGCCGGAACACTTTAGCCACCAGGGCTCTTGTACTGCAATGATGTCCACATTCACCTTGGTGTATCTCTAGGAGCATCTCCTTGCCCTCTGCTGGCTCCACGCAGCGCTGCAACACCTCGGTTACACTTCTTTTGTATAACTCCTTGTTGATGATGGTATAAGCCTTGGATCTCCTCTGGACACGCCTAGCCTTGGTCTCATCGCTTGGCAAGCTTCCTTCCTCGATGAACTTCATGATCTCTTCAGCCCACTCTGGTACTGGATGCAAAGGGAACAAGTGCTCATTTTCTTCCACAGGTTTGGCCGCCATTATTTCTTCTATCAGCTTCTGCCCATTCCCCACAATCCGGTTATCCTCATCTTCATCTCTGCTCCTCTTTCCCAAGACTCGGTTAGCATTTTCCGAATCTGTGTGAGCAGTCCCCGAGTCCGGGCATGCCGTCCCCGGGTCTTCCTCGATATACTCCACATCAACATTCATAGGAATAGCTTCGGATTCTTGCTTGGGAATAAAAATCGACTCGGAATCAGGCGAAGGTTTGATTGAAGGGACCCTTAGATGATTCAAGGATATTCCGGGTGGGATTGCCTCCCTAGACGACCCGAGTTTTGACAGAACATCTGCAGCTTGGTTTTCCAGCCGAGGTATATGCTTGTACTCACAGCCTTCAAAAAATCCCGAAATTTTCTGAACATGAAACCGATACAGTGCCATATTGGCGTCAAGAGCATCCCAATTTCCAGAAGATTGCTGCACGACCAAATCCGAATCACCGAAACACTCAATCCGGCGAACGCCGATGTCCCGAGCCACATTAAGCCCATGGATCAGTGCCTCATACTCGGCTACATTGTTTGACGCTGAGAAATGAATCTGCAATACATATCGCAATTGATCCTGTTTTGGTGATGTGAGCACCACCCCAGCACCTAGCCCGATTTTGCATTTGGAACCGTCAAAGTGCAACCTCCAGTAATTGTAATCCGGTTTAGGTGGTTCATATTGCATCTCAGCCCAGTCACAAAGGAAATCCGGCAAAGCCTGAGACTTGATAGCATCTCTTCTCTCATAATGCGGTGTGTAAGGAGACACTTCTATCGCCCATTTGGCAACTCGGCCAGTTGCATCTTTGCACCCAATGATCTCCGCAATTGGAGCTTCACATACCACTGTAATCGGATGCTCTTGAAAGTAGTGTTTCAACTTCTTGACCGCCAGGTACACACCATATGTCATCTTTTGGTAGTGAGGATAATTTTGCTTCGAAGTTGAGATCACCTCACTCAAATAGTACACCGGCCTCTGCACAGATTTACCATCCTCTTCTCGCTCTACCACCATGACCACACTTACGACCCGGTTAGTGGCCGCAATGTAAAGTAGCATTGGCTCATTCGGCAAAGGTGATGCCAAAACTGGAGCAGTGGACAACATCTTTTTTAATTCGTTGAAAGCCGAATCTGCTTGCGGGGTCCACGTGAACCCGGTGCTCTTTTTCATTAACTGATACAAGGGCAAGGCTTTTTCTCCTAGCCGACTCACAAACCGACTCAACGAGGCTAAACACCCGGTGAATTTTTGTACATCTTTTAGACATTTAGGCAATTTCATTCTTTCTATGGCTCGGATCTTAGCCGGATTCACCTCAATACCTCGGCTCGATACAAGGAAACCAAGCAACTTTCCAGCTGGGACACCAAAGGTGCACTTGTCCGGATTCAATTTTAACCGATATTTTCTCAAGTTCACAAATGTTTCCTCGAGATCCTCGAGGAGAGTACGTTTTTCTTTTGTTTTGATGACAATGTCATCCACATACACCTGCACATTTTTACCCATTTGAGAATGCAAGCACTTTTGCATACATCTCTGATAAGTTGCACCAGCATTTCTCAAACCGAAACACATGACACGATAGCAATACGCCCCATACGGGGTAATAAAAGCAGTCTTTATTTGATCTTTAGGGTTCAGTGGTATCTGGTGAAAACCAGAGTACGCATCAATAAAAGACAACAACTCACACCCAGCAGTAGAATCGATCACTTGATCAATCCGAGGCAAAGGAAATGGATCCTTTGGACACGCCTTGTTTAGGTTGGTGAAATCGATGCACATGCGCCACACCTTGACCACAGCTGGTTCGTCCTTCTTCTTCTCTACTAGAACTGGATTAGATATCCAGTCCGGATGCAACACCTCCATAATGAATCCGGCTGCCAGCAGCTTAGCCAGCTCATCGAGCACCACCTTTCTTCGATCATCTGAAAGCCGCCGAGTCGGTTGCCTAACCGGTTTCACATCCGGCCTGACAAACAAAGAATGCTCTGCCAACTCCCTCGGAACACCAGGCAGGTCCTTAGCTGACCATGCAAAGATATCCCGATTCTCACGGAGGAAGTGACAGAGCGCGCTTTCCTATTTCTCACCCAGCCCGGCACCAATGATGGCCATGCGCTCCGGGTTCTCCGGGTCAATGGGGATCTTCTTCGTCTCCTTGGGCACCTCAAATGTTGCACCCGCATCCGGATTAGTCATGGCCAGCACGCCGAGCTGAGCTGACTTCGCCATTGCCACCACCTCGTGCATCTTGCTCTTTTCAGCTTGTATCACCAGTGATTCAGCTAAGTTAGAACCAACTGTAGCACACTGTATGGCCTTCTTGTAGTCTCCCGCAACGGTGATAACACCATTCGGGCCAGGCATTTTCATCTTGAGGTAGGCCACATGAGTAGATATCATGAACTTGGCTAATGCTGGCCTGCCAAGCAGAGCATGGTATGGGCTTTCCAAATCCACCACCTCGAACTCGAGACTCTCAAGTCTGTGATTGTCCCTGGTACCGAACAACACATCTACCCAGATCTTACCCATGGGGGAACAAGATACCCCGGGTACTATGCCATGGAAAGTACAGCTGCTCTGTTGCAACTGATTCGGCGAAATACCCAACTTGACCATTGTGTCCCGATACATGATGTTTATGGCACTGCCATTGTCGACCAAGACTCGGCTAAATTTCACGTTCAGCTTGGGTCCAACCAAAGTTGGATCCACCACCAGTGCATAGTTCCCTGGGCTTGGCATGATCCTTGGGTTATCCGCCCTGCTCCAAGTGATCTCCTGCTCAGACCAGTTCAAGTACTTTGGAACTGCTGGCATCACGGCATTCACCTCCTTTGCTCGTCTCAACTGACTTTTCTTGTCAGTTGGCTCGGTCACGAAAACCACATAACTCTGATGTGCTTCCTTGTAATCATTCCCAGGGTATCCACCTTGCCTACTTGGGCCATCACCATTGTCACTGCCTCCCATGTTCACCAGGTTAACCGGCTTCGTTGCTGCTGGCCTTGGAGTTCCAGCGTTGACCGGGGTCGCATTGGCTCCGGTTAGCGGCATGTTTGGCCTGAAATTCGGTCTAGGAGCGCCTCTCTGAGGTGGTCCTCTTTGACCTTCCGCCTGAATGCGGTGATGCCAACTACAGTTCCGGGTCGAATGATTAGCCGGTTTGCGCGGATCAGTGGTGTGATAACAGCAAGGCCCATCCAATCTGGACTCAAAAGTCAGAGGTGGACTTGGTCCCTCCCACACTTTCTTCGGCCAGCACCTTGATTCGGCCTCCAAGCCGGACCATCAGTTTTCTGCCTCTGCGCATCTCCTCCACCGGGTTGATCCATGTTTACTGCAGCAACTTGATCCGAACCATACCTGTAATCCGGATCTCTTCTCTTGTAACCGAATTCATGTCGGTCACTGGGCCTTAATGGCCCAACTCGGTTATTAACCGGTTGCCTCCTGTTTGCTCCCACTGCATCCAATGCGGGCTGTGTTGGATCACCCAGCGCATACGTGTCTGCTATCCGGATCATATCTGCCAGGGTTTTCGGCATATCTCTTTGGAGTTTCTGCCAAAGTGGTGTACCATGCCTGCATCCCTGTGCAAACCATGAAATGGCCTGCTCCTCCACTACACCTTCGCAAGAATTGCGCATGTTGCTCCACCGAGTCAAATACTCTCGGTCTGTCTCCCTCTCTTCCTGCTTGCATGCAGCCAGGAGCTGAGGTCGGTTTGGCCTCTTGTAGGTGCTGGAGAAGTTGCTGTTAAACGCCTGTTCCAAATCCATCCAACAATTGATACTACCCGGTGGCAAGTTATTCAGCCAATTCGGGCTGGACCTTCTAACATATGCGGGAGATACCGGACCGCCCATCGGCGATTGCCCCCCGCAATGTGCACTGATGATACATAGTCCGTCAGCCAATCCTGTGGCTTGGTGCTGCCATTATACGGCTTCGTGTTGCGGCCGAGCTGGAACAACGGCACACTTGGTCATTCATTATCCGAGGTCCAAAGCATGGTGGACCCGGTGGGCCTTGCTCTTCCAACTTCTCGGACTGATAGATTCTGTCCAACCTGAGACGCTGATCATCCGGATCCAACATCCGAGGCCCCAGTCTCGACGCCAATGCATTGTCATACGTCTGGTATCCGGCTCGCGCCATAGCCGAATTGCCATCGTCGTAGCGGTAGCCCACCTGGCCACCACTTTGCTGCTGCACCTGTGCCATCACCTGCTGTCCGGGGTGGCGAGGTGGTTGACCTCGGCCAGCCGAATTTCCCCTTCCAGTACCCGGATTGCCTTGACCACCACTGTTTCTGTCTTGTCCACCTTTTCCTTGGGCTGCAAGCTGCTTGCTCGCATATACCGCATCATAAGTTTGCAGCTGCTTGCTCTTACCCGAGTTCACACTTTGAGCTCGGTCAATCACAACATGCGGAGAGGACGCTTGCCCCTTAGATTTCTGGCTAGCAGCCCTAACCGAGACAACTACCCGGGAACCACCAGCATCCGGATTAGCTTTCCGGTAGGCCTCATTCTGCCTGTTGCACACATCCACTAGCTCATTCACTCTCTCCGCCTGCTTGCGCCAAGCGTCCCCGGTCAGGTTACTTAACTCGGCTCGTGCTGCTGCTGCAGCCCTAAGATTCTTAGCCGGGGAGCTATAAACCGGCTTGCCTGTTCCGGACCTATGACTAGTGGCTTTACTTGAGCTTGAACCTGCAGCTCTAGCCAACTCGTCATTGAGGTCCTTGCCTCTGTTACGCAACTCGGCTTTCTTGCGCGAGCGGTGCACTACAGGAGTAAAGCCATCTGTGATACCATTGGCAGCATTGTATTCTCTCAGATCTCTATCAAACTCTTGCCTAGACTCTATCACTAACCGAGCCTCTTTTGCAACCTCAGGCGCTCTGCCTCTAGCTGAGCTACAGTAAGATCAACATTTGCTCCAGGAGCCACTGGCCGAGCTAGCTTTTCCAAGATACCCTCTAAGGAAGCATCCCTGCTTGACATGCCAAGGGGACCAACCGGATCGGGTTTCTCCTTAGGGAACTTAGCTGTCCGGGTCGGCTTGTCAGCCGGATCGACCGGCGTGGCCAGCTCCTCTGGCACGCTCGCGCTGGCACCTCCTTTGCCAGCAGCAGCGTTTGCGGCAGCCACCATGACCTCCACGCTGCTCCCAGGGCGAGCGCTACGCCCTCCGCGAGCTGCGCGGAAAGAAGGAGGATCCGCAGCCACGAGCACCTGCGCCGGGTACTCGCGAACTGGCTCGGTGGCGACGTAGGTGACGAAGCTGCCCAGCGTCATGAGGAAGCCATTCGCGGGGAAGGCTTGTTGGAGAAGCACCCCGCGTTGTCGCTGATGAAGTTGAACTCGCCGAGCTTGCACACGAGCCCGGAGAGGACCCGCTCGCCGGCACCAGTGACGGAGCCCGTCCGGATGGAAACCCCAGCCAACGCCAATGCTTGCCCCACGGTGGGCGCCAACTGTCGTGGTGGTGTCACGGCAGATGCCATGGGTATGGCTTAAGTGTGGGCTCGCTTGGGCGTTGGGGGAACCGGGGAGGGTTTGCGCGCTTATGAAGCACGCATGAAGATCAAACAAGAACCTCGCAGGAAACAACAAGAACAAAGCAAACCAAGAACAGCCAAGAACACCACGATGTACCCTGCTTCGGGGCCCTCTTGTGGAGGTAACACCCCTACTGCAGCTCTAGCCTACTCTCTTATATCTCAAGTGTTTACAAGTACAGAGCGCTCCTTGAGCTGTATGATGAACAATGGAGAGAGCTCCAGGTAGAAGATGAAGCTTGGGGGGAAATGATGCTCACAATGGTCGATCCTCCCCACAGGAGGAGGTGGTGTTGCCTATATACAGTAACCGAATTACCCTTTTGCCCCTGGCCGCAGAGGACAATGGCATGGACAAGGAGAACAGGACAAACACTGGCCACTGTCACTCAGCCCAGCTCACCCTCTGTTCACCACAGGCTTATCTTTCCTCTTTGAGCTTAAGGCAGTGTAGACCACAGTAGCCTAGCCACTGCCCCTTTCCCGAATAGGCCGAGTCAGCGCCTAGGGGCTTGTGACCCGGAAAACCTGTGGCAGCACCTTGCTGTCTTCTGAGCCCCGGTCAGTAACCTTACAGTGCCCGTGACTTTTACTGACACTACTCGGCCCCTGTGCAACATCCGAGTTGCCCTACCCGGATCCGGATAACTTATCCGGCTCTTCTTTCCTGGATCCGGTTAAACCTCACCGGATCCCCTTTGATCTTTCCTTTCACTCTGGCATGAAGTAGGACTGACTTAGCCGGCTCTTCTTTCCTTGATCCGGTTAGACCTTAACTGTTCATAACACATCATCTTTGCCCTACCCGGGGGCAGCCCCCCGACAATGCACTTGTATTGCGGTTGTCCAGTTTCATATTTCTTTCCAAAACAAAAGTAACAACATCAGTAATGACGCAATATAAGTCCAATTTCTCCGCAGCAAGAGTAGCAGGAGGCATTAGGGTATTTAGCTGTTGGAGAGGCAGGGTGTAATTGATATCTCCGCGATATTAATATATACTCTTTTAAAAAATTCACAATAATGTTACGGACTACAAACCGTATTCACTCAAGCCGGACAGAACATATTGTAATGCAACGTAGCCCAAAGGAAGAAGCGGGCAATGAAGGATATGATAAATATCAATTTAGTCCATATGATGCCAGTCACACAGACAATTCGACAAACTACACCAAGATTACTGTACTGACGCAAACCAAAAGAAACAGCATGTTTAAATCCAACACATATGTTACAGCGGTTTATTTGAAATCCAGAACGCCATGGCAACGGTTTATTTTACATCCAGAACGCCACGGGACGACTCAGGAGTAACATACTAGCTTCGCCAGGCACGTTGAAGTATCTAACCCGGCGGTGGTGACCGGTCGTCAGGTCTCCATTTTCGTCATATTTCAGAGAAAATGTAGTCACTCGAAACAGATAGCGGCATGGCAAAGGGGCCTCTTCCCTGTAGTTGTAAATCCTCCCAGCTCCAACAAGATGCTTATCATCGATGCAGATGCACTGTACAAGGCAGAATTCGCTATTGTCTCCCATGTGGATGAGGGTGGCACCGACGTGCCTCTCAGCCGGATCCTGACTGAACAAGGTCTCTTTGCTGACCTTCCGTGTCGGGCATTGCCCATGGCCGGCGTTGGCGGCAATCACATCACATGAGCTGAGGTGGCCAATGGGGTCCGGGTAGGTGGCAAGCCCAACCCAGGCGTCCAGCTTCCTGTCAAAGTGCCCGCAGCGGTTAAAAGGCAATCTCCACTCACCAAGTGGTTCCCAGATCCCCTTCTCCATGTGGAAGCTGAAGGTGGCCTCAATGTTAGTGAACATCCCAATGCTGACGAAGATGGTTTGTCCATCAGGGTGCACCGCGTAGGAGGTGACACACCTGGAGTCAAAGGGCGGATCAGGGAGCTTGCACCACGACTTGGCGCACCACCGGCCGGACTGATCTTCCGATGGCGGCAGGTTGAGCAGCTGGAAGGATTCAGATAGAGCTAAGAGCCTGTTGCCGACGGGAATGTAGTAGGGGTAGCTCTGATCCTCCTTGGGACGAGGGCAGAAGGCCATGGCCCGCGTGCGGACGTCGAAGCAAGTGACGAGGCGCTTGTGCGCGACGGGGTAGGTGTCTGCCTCGTCCGCGTATTCTATAGGATGCATGGCCATGATCTTGCTTCCAAAGGCCGATGCGAAGTACATGGGCAGCCCACGTTGCGCATTGATGCAGAAGATGGGTGATTGCAGGAGCTGCTCGCCGACGGAGGCAATGGAGTCTTTACCTGCAGGGACGCCGGCTGCTATCAGCTGACCAGCGTCGTCGCAATCGAAGTCGGATGACAAATCAATTTTGCGGATTCTGTATCCAAAGGACCAGTCATCCAGGACCAGATAGAGGTGCCGCCGCCTTGGAGGCTTTGCCGTACGTCCGCCGCCTCCACGCACATCCGACCTCCTCCGCTTCGGCATCCTTGTTCTCACTTTCCGAAGAGACACAGAGAGAGAGATCACCTCAAAGCTGAAGATGGTCCGTCAGGAGTTACAAGGTGGCCTCCGTAGTCCGTAGTAATGGACAGTCGGGCGAAGGCGGCGAGGAGAGAGGGGGTGGCTGCGTTGAGCAAGATTGAGGAGGCGGAGGCAGAGCGACGGGGATCGATCGAGACGAGGGAATTGTTGGATATAAAGACGGGCTGCCCGATGGGCCCTTAAAAACGAGAGCGTGGCCAATTTTGGCCTGCTAATGGGCACCATCGGTTCGAGCGTGTTTGTTTTCCTTCGCAGTTGTATTTACTTGCGAGTAGTCCCCCTAAAAACATTTCAATGGTTTTATCTTTTATCCGATTTCTTGAAAAAATACTTATACTTAACTTAGTAATACAAAGTGAAGTAGCTTTCTGTATAGGGAATGCTATTTCTGTAAGATTTGGGTAAATTGTTTTGTAGAAGGACTCACTTGACCAACGCTTGCACTTGTTTCTCATTTAAGTGGACGACACTCATTTCATCAACATTGCCTCCTGGCCCCACGCCCAATTCTTTATGGCTCCCGCTTTTTGGATTCTAGAAGAATACACCGCGCGTTGTAGAGGGAATTTCAATAAGAACTTTGTGTAAATGAAATTATGTAAGATGCCTAAAATTTAAAGTTGTTTATAAAAAATATGCAAAACTTTTCAATAATCGAGTAGTTATATATGTGAAATTTTTGTGTATTTTATGACAAATAATTGGTGCCATAGACAATAGATGGTGAAAAGAAATATGACATGGATAGATTGCATGCACAATATAATATATTTAATAAATATCAGTGGAGTGACATGGACAATTTATTGACTAAAATAATGGATGATATGTATAACTTACATTTTCAGATAGAAAAATAATTAGTACATGTTAGTGGGGTTTTGCTTTATAGACCGATAGATAGTTATGAGAAATCTTTCGCATGATTCATAAAGTTAGTACATAAAACATGACTAATAAAATAGAAATTAAACTATTCAGTGAATATAACAGAGTACTCAAATAGCAATTTCAACACAGATTGACAATAGTGTTTGGGGCATGATCTCGAATAGAATGCATAGGATCACATACGGGGCATTTGATGAAGACATGTTTGCGATGTTGTTCGAGCAGCCATGCCATCAAACACATTGTCGATGAAGGGGAAGCAGTCGTCATTGCGAAGAAACTGTTGGCGTCGTTGGAGAATAAACCAGTGAGCGAGAGCGCTCTCCCCGCCCCTCTCCCATGCAGGAGCACAAGTGACAGGAATTTGGAAACCTACTCTCTCATCCCGCAGTGCACACCACAAAAACAGGATGGGGAAGACTTGAGCAGCAGCGCAAAGCTCTAGAACCATATGAAAGACGCGTGTGATGTGTGTATCAAAAAGATGAGGGGCAACCTCATATATATATAGACTCGGTAGAGGCGAATATCCAGCCATATAACACGAACTGAAAGGACAGAGAGACTCTTCGATTCGTCTCTCACTATCCCGTGGCAGGACCTTTCAGTTTTGCGTCTTCCACTAGCTTAGAGCTTCTTTTGATTGCAGGACTTTAAAAACGCAGTAATAGGAAAATGTAGGATTTATATGTCATATAAAGTGGATACCCATAGGATTTTGAAACCCGGGAATTTTGCATCAGCTGCATTTGGATGGAGCATCGGAATTGAACACAACAATTTTAGAGGATTTTATGAGAAGAGTAGAGAGAGATAGAGTGAAACTGCATTGGAGAGTTCGTAAAAGAAAAATAAAATGAGGTTTGAGCTCATGTTGAGAATCCTATGTAATTGGGGGCATTTGGTGACCCTAATCTTATGATTCGTTCCATAGAAAAAATTCGTAGGATTCAAACCCTTCAAACTTTCTACGAAAACCATACAATCCAAAGAGGCCCTTAAAGTTACAACTTCAGTGTGACCATTCAACTTCATCTGTCATGCATGGCAGAAAAATAATAGGCATAGCGTACACGTGACATAGGTGCTAGCTTGACTCTCGACTCTGTGAGATTATTATTATGGAAATAGAAAATGGGCTGGGCCAGTTTAGCCAAAATTCCAACAGCCCTCACTCTCCAATATCAACTAGACTCATAGTTTTTTCACAAAATAAAAACGCTAGACTATCCTTTTTAGAGATAAAACTATAGTATGGTTAAATCTGGACTCTATCTGCAAACTAGGTTAATTCTAGAAGTCTTATTAGTGAAACAGATGGACAATCTGAAAATAGCACTACAAGGTCTCTACCCCCATACATTTTGACATTTGTAACTGAATTGTGAGCAACCTGTATACGTGTACTGATCCTCAATCTCTGAACCTTTTTAGCTCAATTGTTTCTTTGACAGTCTCATATTTATCATACTTGAGAATAACACCTAGAGCCAACATGAGCTGGATATATATTATAGAAGGCCGCACCAGTTATGCAATTAAAAGTATAAAATCTAGGACACTCAGGGTTTTCACCAAAAATAAAAAAAACAGTACTCCATCCAAATAAAAAACAGTTTCTCACAGGAGTAAGAAATATCACAAAAATTCAATCAACATTTTTCACAATTCCTAGAACTGAAGGCTGGCCTGAGATCTCAAGTCATCTCCATCAAATCTGATCATCACAGGTAAAAAGATCTACTCTGACAATGCCTCTTGGGAAAACAAAAGAATTCAAGCAAAGATCATGATCCAAGGTTCATCAACCTCAGCTAATTCCCCTCTCATTGTTGAGGCCCTGGCTCTCCAGATTGCTGCAAAAATTGCTTCCAAGCTCCACTCAGTGACATCACATTCCTTGCTGATAATCTAGCCTTAGCTAAGATGTCAGTTTCCAGCCTTCCACGAACATCACCGGCTCAACGCAGATAACATCAATTTTGGAGGTGTCTTCTTCAGGGTTCTACTCAGTATACCACACTGCTGTCTTCCACATCTCTAGACATTTAGCATCGCTCACAACTTTCTCATAAGCAAAATTTTATTACATCAAGAAGGCAACAGGACACTTGAGGATTGGCTCAGAAACAGCTGCAGGCACGTCATAGCATCGAACACGACCTTGTTTGCCAGTGGTCAAGTCTCCATTCTTGTCATATACCAGAAAAAAGGTTGTTAAACGAAGCAAACAGCCAGTTGCCGCTTCCAGCTCGCCGTCAGAGACGAACTCCACGAGGCAGAACTCACTTCGGCTTCCCATGTAGAGGAGGGTAGCACCTACGGGCCTCAAGACAGGGTCCTGGCCAAACAGCTTCTCCTTGCAGAGCTTCACGGCCGGACACTGCTGTCCGTGGTCACCAGCGGCGTCAGAGTTTGCAGACACCACGTCGCAAGAGCAGAACTGGGCAATGGTGCCGGCCGGCGGTTCTCTGGAAAGCCCAACCCAGGCGTCCAGCACGCAGTCGAAGTGAGCACGGCCAGTGAAGGGCAGCATCCACTCGCCATGGCACTTCCAGCCACCATTCGACAGGGACGTGTCGAAGGTGAAGGTGAGGGGTGAGCCACGCTTCTCGGTGCTGACGAAGATGGTGCGTCCATCAGGGTGGACGGCGTAGGAGGTGACGTGCTTGCGCCGGAAGGGCGGCGCGGGGAGCTCGTGCCACGACCACACCCATCCCTGGATGGCTGGTGGTTCAGCCGGCGGTGGGTAGAGCAGGTCGAAGGAGCCGGTGGACAGAGCGAAGAGCCTGCCGCCGACTGGGATGTAGATGGGGTCGGCCGGAGTTGGCATTTGCCGGGGGCCGAAGACGACGCTCCGGATGCGGACGTCGAACACGGGGACGCTTCGCCTGGGCACCAGAGGACGCGTACCGTCTGTCAGGCGGGTGATGGGATGCATGGCGATGAGCTTGGTGCCGAAGGCCGCTGCGAAGTACATGGGCAGCCCACGCTGTGCCTCGAAGCGGAAGATGGCTGACGGCAAGCGCTGCTTGCAGGCGGTGGAGCCTTCGCCTGCGGGGGCGCCGGCTGGTATCAGCTGACCGGAGTCGTCGCAGTCGAAGTCGGATGAGAGATCAACCTTGCGGATGCTGTATCCCAAGGACCAGTCATCCAGGACCAGGTAAAGGTGCCGCCTTGGAGGACGGCCGCCGCCACGGCCATCGGACCGCGGCTTCGGCATCCTTGTTCTCTCTTTGCAGCAACAAACAAGCTGGGCTTCGTAATGGACTGTCTGGCGGAGGCGGCGAGGAGAGAGGGATCGAGGATCGAAGATGAGGGAACCCTAGGGGACCGAATGGGCTGCCCGAATGCCCGATGGGCCCTTAAAAATGGGAGCGTGGCCAATTCTGGCCCACTAATGGGCACCGGATGTTCGTGGTTTTTTTTTCCATTTGAACTCCCAAAACATTTTATCTTTTTTTTTAGAATCCAAAACATTTAATCTTATATTAAGAAACAAAGAAAAGTCCTGAGATTAGTTGGGAGATCTTGTAGGCCTGCGACGAAAATCCTCCGATTTTCAAGTGTACTGCTATGCACATAGAGTTGAACCATCTGCAGTAATAGCGGAAATAGGGTTTAGGGTGTGAGGACATTCCTCACATTTTCAAAGTACAGGTATGCACGTAGACCTAGAACTATCACACTCGGCATGCAAAATCGGCAAACAGAAACTAAAAATTCTCGAAGGCCAGCTCAGATCTGACGACAGAGCGCTTATATAGACCTCCAAATCTTCTCCCAAAGTTAACTTTTCTCACAACATTTTAAACAACAAAAACATTTGAAGGACTTCAGGCATATACATTATAAGATCACATTTACACGTACCAGTTCCTACGGAAGTAGAAGAGCATATTTGGCTTCAAACATGCCCAAAACGAAAAACACAATATCAACGTCGATCTGACAATACGGTCACTTCAGATGTTGTAAAGAATTTGTTCAATCTGACAATACGAAACTGCATTTGGCCCAAAAATTCCGATCGCAACATCCAGTGAGGCAAAGGGGTTTCACAGATTCTCGCGATTCAGATGACGATGATTAGAAAAATCTCATCTAACAATTAACATAACCTACTTGTCACGTTCGTAGCTTTCTGTTAACGCCCTACAGGACAGCAAAACAGGGCACCTTCATTTCTTCTACAAGTACTGCCAGTTTATGGTATCTACTAGCTGGTGCTAATCAAGCAAATCTTTTATAGCGCCACTGCCAGATATCTTCATGGATTCCAAGGCATCCCTGCATATTTCGATTCGAACTGTAAGTATGATGTCTATAGGCTGTTCTATGCTAAAGATCATGGCGACAAAGGATTTCAAAAATATCTTGAGCAATTATCGCTGTGCACTAGACTTGAATGTAGCTAAAAGGGACAAGTAGGATACCTTAACCCCTCTTCGATCTCTGTGTTCCCTGGCTCCAGTTTAGCACCTTCAAGAAATGCACCACATGCCTTCTCATAGTCCTGAAGACCAAAGGTAAGTATGTAAATAAAAATCGGGTTTACCAAAGAAAAGGCAGCACTTGTGTTCCCGCAGAAAATAAGGAACTGATCTAAGCATCCTATCCCACCTTCAGTAACATCAGAGCAGTTCCTTCACGATAGCAAGCCTTTGCCCAACCAGGTCGCAGCATCTTGCAAAGTTGAGCATCCTTCAAGGCCATCTTCGCATTACCAAAGCGAAGCCAGCATAGGCTCCGGTTTGAAAGCAAGGTTGCATTAAAAGGGTCAAGTTTAATTGCCTACAACAAGATAGAAGATTAACACAAATGTTTTAGATTTGCCAGCAAGAATCTGTTGTGCTGACTGAATCACTAAAACTATTTCAATCTTCATAAAATTTATGCAGTAAACACAAGTCATCCATGAAAAGATTAACTTGTATAAGCATGCCAGAGGATAGCTGTTCATCCAAGCCATATCTGCCCTGGATGCACAAAATATGGATCCATTGAAAAATAGCCAACTAAAACATAGGTACAAAAAAGACAAAATCAGTGGATATTCGAAAATTAAAATATAGCCGCAAAGTATATTGTGTGTGTTCATTGGCAAAGACTCCCGAAGATTGAACTCCCTTATAATTCTTATATTGGTCTTCCAACATTCTTAGAAACAGCCAGGAGCAACCAACCTACCATTTACAGTTAACCAATCCATAGATACCTTAAGTCCTATGTCATTGCTTGCTGCGAGCAAGATAATCCTATTAACTGGATCTCACCCTGGACTTGGAAAGATTGTCTACAACATGAGTACAATTAACATAGGTTGTTCACTGAATTTGCATAATACCAAGTACAGGAAAGAATAATTTCAAGGTAGTCCAGCTAATGATGTGAACCTAACTCTATATCAGGGTAACCAATAAAAGAAGATGGCCAGAGAGCGGAGTCTGTGGCGCAGAGGGATAAACATAGACTACGATGACAGAACTTTAAGACCATTTTTAGACTAGTTTATCTCCTTTGAAACCACGTACATGGGCATCATTCTATAATAAGGACTACTTATAGACAGTTAGACTTCTCTTGACTCCGATGCAAGTCCTATATTGACACGACTCGCCTAAAAGATCCAACCTGAACCATTGTTCAGGAATTCGTTAACTGGTAACGGCTCGCTCGGCCACTGAATAGCGAATAATCGGCCTATTCGCCAGTTAATCGGCCGATTAATCGGGTAATCGGCATTTATCGGCTATTCAGTAACCCACTGAATAGCGATTACTCGGCCAGTTAATCGGTGATTCGGCCGAATTTTAGAACAATGACCTGAACAAGGATGCCTGATGGACTACTGGCACATATGGAATCTATTTACGAATTCAACGGACTATATCTCTAAACAAACTCTAAAACAATAACTTATTATTCTTGGTTTCAGCTTCTTCCTGGATGGTTTGCAGGGCAGCCGCTGCTATTGGTCTGTACACGGATGTGTTGCTGCCTGGCCTATGGTCACAACGATGAATTGTATGCAATGGTAGTATGACTCACTCTGGCAGTGATCCAACTTTGTCATCAATAAAATAATTGCATTAATAGAGATTACAGAATTGCAGCATAACACAAAGGGCTTAGAGGCGCAATCTCTATCACATCTGCAAAGCGCAGAGAGCATAATTTCCATCGCATATGCCATTCCACAAACAAACGACTTAAATGCATTGTAGATCCTTAAACTTGTTCTGAACAGTCAATAAGTCCATAAACTTCAACAAACAAGATGCAAAAAAAATACCTTATGATAAATGTTTGCTGCAGCAAAATAATTCCCATTCTTGAACGCTTTGTGTGCTTCAGATTTAGCACTAGCAAGCATAGCTTTCTGAAACATTGAGAACAATCAGATGAAATAACGATTCAATATCATACACAATCCCTTCCCCATGCTCAGTAGAAAATATATAATTAACTTCTACCTGAATTAACTCAACAGTTCTACCGTTTAAAAATAGGCCATGGATATTAAAGTTAAATTGCTGTTAAATAACTCCTGATAAAATAACAAATGGGTCAGTTTCAATAGTTGATAGAATTGTTCGATTTTCTTTCATTTCCACACGATTATGTTGGCATAGCAATCAACGTCACTGATAGAACTTGGTATTCTATTTTATTTCAGATTCACAAAACGTTAAGCAACAACTGGTCAGGTTAAAACATACAACAAATAAAAGAGTTCACAACAAATAATTATCATCTTCTACTACACATGGGCATGAGAATAAACTGTGAGACTTAACATGCAGTGTGTCATAAGAAACTCAGGTGATAAGGGCTATGGAGTTGGCAAGGTTAAAATAACGGTTTTGCTAATTCTCAATCGAATGAGAATTAGCTTAATTCTCAATCGCATGACATCATCAGTTGCAAGTGGACTTGCAACTGCTTCGGACCATTCGATTTGCTTCATGATTCGTCCATCAGTTGCAAGTCAACTTGCAACTGGGATTTGATGACGTCATGTGAATGAGAATTAGCTTAATTCTCATTCGACTGAGTTGCAAGTGGACTTGCAACTGCTTCGGATCGTCTGATCTGCTTCGTGATTCGTGCTAATCATGAGTTGCAACTTGACTTGCAACTGGGAATTGATAACGTCATGTGAATGAGAATTAAGATAATTCTCATTCGATTGAGCGCTAGAGAGACCCTCAAAAAATAACAAATAAAGGTAAAATATTTAAAATTCTTTCAACTAAACCTTATTGCTCCCAAATGAATTAGCGTGCGTGCAGTACAACTGGCATACTTGGTATTCCCATTCAATCAATTTCGTAGCCAGTAATTGTGGTTCATTATAGGACAGTAAATTGTATGTCTACAACCACTCTTTTCAAGTTACAATGATGAATTGCAGAAATCCCAGATTAGGGAAATCTCAGGGTTAGCATGCACACTCCAAAGATTAATACAAATAAATATGATAATGCTGTTCTATAACATACCTTCGCTGTGGGCACTGATTTTACATGCCTGATAACTCCATCGACACTCCAGTCACGCGCATTAGACATACGGGAAGTGAATGGAAATAAAATTTCGACATGTTCACGCCTACCAGAATGTGCAGCAATTTCTATAGGTGTGCGTCCATACTGCCAACAGAACAAGCAAGATTAACTCCACTTACTATTTGGAATTTGACAAAGTGGAAACATACAAGGTATCTAGACATACATAGAGCAGACATGGTATAATCCAAGAACCCAAAGAAGTAGTTTGCAAGTTCAAAAAATGTAGCTTTGCTGTTACTTGTAAGAAACAACAATTTTAATGTAGTCTATGAGGGTAAACCTACGCGGACGGCGGACCAAATATACACAAAACAGATCTGCTAAATTAGCAAATTCATTAGGATACCTATTTCGAAGTTTACATTTTGAAGATGGAAAACCAATCAGAGTATGACATGTTAGGTATGGACGACATTATCCATGTAGCAGCAAGGGAAAAAAGCTTACATTGTCAGTAACATTAGCATCTGCTCCAGCCAGAACTAAGCACTTAAGGATGTCAGTTGAGCCATTTGTAGCCGCGATCATTAAGGGTGTATCTTTACCAATACCATCCACATGAGCACCGGCCTAACAATATAAACAAGGATTATATACTTTTATATGCTTCATATGGACACACATATACATAATTCTTCATTGGCATAATCATTTTATGAAAATTACAAAAGTTCAGTAAACATAACTCTCTCTTTTCACATTAGTACAGTAACCCGTAAGTTGATGCGTGAATAATGAGTTGACATACCTCAAGCAGGAGCTTAACACATTTAATTGAGCCTGCGACAGTAGCAAGAACAAGAGCTGTATAATCACTAGCACTCAAGGCTATAGTATGCTGTTGAGAGATGAAGAAATTAGAAATCTCATATAACTACAGTCAACAATAAACTTAAATAAGGGAAGGGTGTAGATATAACCATGTCACTGTGAGTAAAACTTTTGTCAAAAAGAAGAAATAACATAATTAACATACAGAAACATTGTGAACTAAATGAATTAGAATCTTATGTTATATATGAAAAGGTGCTGAATCCTTCTGACCCATCTGGAAAGTCCCTCACCACTCCAACAAATGCATACAAAATAAAAATAAAATGAGTTTCCAGCCCAGCAAAGTCAATGGCCATATAGAAGACAAAGCTCAGTCATTGTGCATTGACGGTTAAGCACTAACAAAAATATTGAAATGCTGCAAAGCAAGATCTTAAGCATGGACCCGCTAGAGTGATACTGTATCTTGACATTGCTAAGATGTTAAGCTGCAACTTGTCAAAATATGTCATGCACGGACAGTAGAAACAAAAAAGGGTATGTAGGAGTTCATAAAGTAAGATTATGCATACGCTAGAAAACAGAAACATGTGCACAGACAGGTCTATCGACTCCACCTGGTGGAAATTTTACATGTGCAATGAAATAAGAAAAATAACCGCTGAAAAGGAGACTACATGTTGATTTGTAGATTAGAGAAAATGGGATTCATTCGAAAGAAATAGCGACACACCGCCCATGTTACCAAGACGCAATAATAATGAGACTATGGTTTAGAAAGTGGAGCAGGTGAAGAATCGTACTCCACATGATTAAAGCTTACAGTTAAAAGGGATTAAGAGAACACAAATCTAACACGTGAAACCAACCACATGAAAAAAAAACTCAAATATGAGATGCTGGATAGTGGATAGGAAAACAATCACATAAATAAATACTCCCTACGTTCACTATTCTAAGATGTTTTAGCTTTTATCTAGACGTGTTTCAGTGTGTAGGTTCACTCATTTTGGTCTGCATCTAGTCCACATTGAAATATCTAAAACATCTTGTGATAGTGAACGGAGGGAGTAACTAACTAACTATTACTGTGGATTTTACTATTCTAAATAGCAACCCAGTTCATTAAAAAGAAAAAATGGGGGTGATGCTTACATCTGCATCGTGGTCCAACAAAATCTTCACAATATCATCTCGCCCATTAGAAGCAGCAACATGTAATGCTGTCCCACCAAGATTTAGTGCATTCACGTGAGCTCCTTTCGAGAGTAAGAGCTTTACTATTTCAATGTTTCCTGGACACAAATACAGGATATATCATGAGTTGAATATAGATATTTTGTTGTAACTCCTTGTCTTTGTGGTGATTTGTTAATATCAACCTATCTAATACATGTTAAGAAGCTTATAATAAGGAGCTGGGTATATACACATATATATTAGCAGAACTAAACCTATCCACGAAATACGAAGTCAATAATTATGGCTTGGGAACTGATGGAGTACACATAATTTGGACACAAGGCTATGTTTGAACTTCAGGGCTTGGCTAAGCTAAATTAACAATGTCATGGCCTGCTAGTTCTTTTTTCTGCACAGCATAATGTCTATAGCGGGGGGAAAAGAACTTCCACATACAGCATGCACTTTACTCCCTTTCTTCAGATGTTTGCCACTGTAGAAAATACATATAATAGATATATGGGTCCTCACGCAGTAATCACGAAGAATACTTCGGAAAGATGCGTATGTGTGATGGATACTTAAGCGTAGAGATCGATAATACCTTGTTTGCAGGCGAAATGGAGAATAGTACACCCATCGGGGTCGAGCTTCTCTGTGTCAGCACCTTGATCAAGAAAATAACGCACCAATTCAACATTCTCACGGGCCATAGCAGCGGCAATAGCTGTTTGGCCTGCAGGGATAGCAACGGGGAGCAGTCGAGAGCTTAATTAGCACGAATCCAGCCCATTGGACGAAACAACTACCCTACCACTCCGGTGTAAAATCAAAACTAGGATGATATTTCTGCACATGGAAGTAAGCAACTATTTTAATGAAGGAGGTGACGCACCCAACATGCCATCGACATCAACGTCCAATCGAAGGTCCTCGAGCAGGTAGCGGCACACGGGCAGGCTCCCGCCGAGTGCGGCGTAGTGAATCAGGCGCATACCGGAGCCGTCCATGACCGCGCCCAGCTTCTCAGCAAGGCGGCGGCCTTCCGCGCCCCTGCCCAGCGCCCTCGCCGCCTCTGAAACGAAACGGATCGGCGCCGGCCAAAATCAGCACGAAAACACCGGAGCTTCGAAATTGAATAAGAAGAAGACGAAAAGGCCGGCGTACTGTACGTACGCTTGACTCGGCGAAGATCGCCACTGAAGGCCGCCATGAGGAAAGCCTGGTCGTACTTAGGGTTAGAGGAGAATTGGTTGGGTTCACAGAAACCGGGAGGGATGTCCTTGTAGCGGTCGTAGGCCTCGGGAGGGTGGAGAGGCGGCTGGGGCGCCATGGCGACTGGGTTGGAGGTGGGTAGGGTTTAAGCCAGGGTTGGATGGGGAGGAGGGAGGCGTAGGCGGGAAGGAAGGGAGTGGAGTGGAGGCCGGGGAAGACGACGACGATGGAAATGGAAACCCAGCGGGCAGCGAATTTTCTTGTAGCGAATTTCCTGTAGAGTAGATAGGATACATGAGATCAATTTTTTTAATTGACAAAACATGTTCAAATATTCTCAAAAAAAATTGACAACACAGATCTATGTATACAACGCCAAAACTTTGCTGCTTCAGATTCAACCTATATTTAGAGAGGCAAAAAAGAAAAACTTCGGTGTGAACACTATTCACATTGTAATTTGGCCCTTTTGTTTCTCTCACTGTAGATCAAGTTTTGCGCTGAAATTTTTTGGAGTTGTAGAAACAGCCCATAGTTATTTTGTGTAAGTTTTCAGATTTTTTTAAACAATTTTTAAATATGATTTTTTTGTGTGACATGATCCTATGATTTCACCTAAAGAACAGATCATATACAAGTCTTCCTGCGATTTGTGCGGCTCGATAGGGACACAGAAGAGTGCACCACAAGTGACGATGTGGCAGAGGCATTATCGCTCAAAAAAATAGTATCGAATTAAAGCAGCGTGCTGATATTAAAGTGTTGTTGTCTGGATTTAAAAAGTGACGGGCGGACCATTCTGCACAGTCGGATTTATCATTGACTAAAAACGAAACCTTGTAGCATGAAGCGGTAAATAAGCTTGTAGAACGATTGGATGATATCAAAGGAGTTGGGTGAAGCGTTGATCGAGATACTGAATTTGTCGACACATTTCCACTATTCTGCTTTATAACACTCACAGTTTCATAAGAGACGTGTCCTCAAGGACGAAAACTAGGCAAGCGTTCTGAATGAAGGAATCAACTTCCCATGTTGCTTGAGCTTTTGGTATATTTACCCACTCATATGTATCCCTAAACTTTGGGAATTAAATTCCTCTCTAGCAATTTCTTAGGAGCAATGAACATTGTGCCATCAGGATTTATCAGTGGTAGGTATGGTGTAGGAATAGCTGAAGGACCAAGATGATTTTTGAGTTGACTGGCATGGAAGGAGGGGTGTAGCTGCCAGCCTTCATGCATAAAGCTTGTAAGATACACTACTAATTTTCTAAATGACTCGGCAAAGACTTTCATTCATTTTGAGCATTCATGAGTTTTTCCTTGATCTGTCTTGAGATGTTCTTATTGGTTTGGACTATCAGTTTCAGAATCAAATGGTAGTAGTGTTTTGAGCCAATTGTGAAGGTGATCTTCCATACAAAGCCTTCAAAGCGTACACGTTAGGGGCGGTATGGAGCAGGTGTTTTACCACAACTTTGCAAGAGCAAAGCTAGTTAGGCCATTTCTTTGGAGTTTGAAAAGCCATGCATGTGAGATATTGTTCCAGACACTTGTTCACATTTTCAGTATGTTGATTGGTCTGGGGTGATATGAACAATTTCCAGACACCTATTCACCCTTTCAAGTTACGTTCTATGTTATCAGTCGATGGATACAATGGAGTATATCCTTATCGGATGTCCTTATTCGCGGATTACTTGCCACGAGGTCATGTCTTGGATCTACTTCACTACGAGTGTCCCATCCACGGAGGTTCGTGGATTGGTGGCAGGAGGTCATCCTGGCGTCCCCTTCGGCGACACATAAGGGTATCTCTTCGGTGATCATGCTTAGGGCGTGGTGGTTTGGAAAAGATGCGACGTAGTCATTTTTTACGACGCGCATGCTGACCTTGGCGGTTTGCTCGACACAATCAAGACGGAGGCTAAGTCGTGGGTTGTAGCGGGGCTATGGGTTTGGCAGTGATCTCCCCCCCCCCCCCCCCACCCCACCCCCCGGTTGAGTTGTACCGGGGTGTGTGGAAGCTTTTGCATTTTCTCGGGAAAAAATGAGATACTACTGCCCGTGTATTCATCTATAGGTAGATTGTGTTTCTGGCTATACCTTCTCATTACCGCGCTTAACTTTCATTTCATACATGCCGATGAAAATATATTGTTATGTTAAAGCTTTACCTATATGCATGGATGATTTTTCTTCGCCTCCAAGGATAAATATAAAAATATCAATATACTATTGTAATGTTTCTGATGTTATATTAGTTAATTTGTTGCAGCTTTGTTATGTTTTATTTTAGTATTTAGTGAGATCAAGATGATAGTCTTTACATTAGCCAATTGTATAGGAGTGAAAAATGCATTGTTCCTATTTATTTGAACAAGTATTGATCTATCCGGTGCAGGCAGCAGCGGGAGTGGTGGCTGAGCTCGGCGGCGACGAGGTATCTGATCGACTTGTTGAAAAAGCATTGTCGCTCTTAATCTTGTTTTGGTGTTGATGGTAATACAAGGGTTGCATCTAACATTTTGAGTAAGCTTGAACAGGTTCATATATTGTGTCCATCGCGTTCGCAATTCTAAATGGAGCTTTTGGAGTATATATGCCAGGCGGCGGTAGTACCGCTCGGATAGGTGGTAGTACCGCCAGTTCCGTGGCAGTACCGCTCCGAGGTACCGCTGGAAACGGGTTCTGCTCGCGGTTCCGGTACCTCCAGCGGTACCGGCAGCGGTAGTACCGCTGAGGAGGAGATGCTCTCCAATCAACCAGCGACGCAGTGAAGACCGCAGCGGTAGTACCGCTGGGGGTACCGCCAGATCAAGCTTCGGAGGGCCTTTGCGGTACCGCCAGCGGTACCACTGGCGATAGTACCGCTGGTGCGGGACAGACGCGCAGAAGACCGTTGACTTCACTGGCGCAACGATGAAGACCGCCAGCGGTAGTACCGCTTAGTCCAGCGGTAGTACCGCTGGTGCGGGATTCTGTCCCCAATGGGCAGATCTAAGGGAGGGGGTATTTAAAGCCCTCCACCTACATTGGGACAAAGTGACCTACACGAATTAAATCCCCATTGTTGAAGAAGATTCAAACTCCTAGATCTCCCACTTCAACCACCCAATCGTTTTGATTCTTTGAGAAGTGCTTGAGAAGATCTAGATCTACACCTACACCGAAGGAATTTCATTTCCCCCATCATCTTTGTGACTCTTGTTACTCCTTGGATTGCTTGTAATCTTAGGAGCCCTTTGTGCGTTTTGGAGGCTCAACTTGTTGCGAGAAGCTCCGGGACATTGTTGGGAGGCTCCAACTCGGAGTTCCCTGACCTTTGTGTACCAGTTTGGTCAACGCCTTCAAGTCGACCTCATAGTGGATGAGCCAAACCCCCACAGGTGAGGCTCACGTAGAATAAAGTGAACACATCCGTGCTATTGGCGTGCCTAGATGGCTCCACACTCCTCCAAATTAGACGTACTTCCCTTGGGAAGGAACTACGGAAATCATCTCCGTGTCACACTTTACAGTCATTTCTATCCTTTACTTGTTGCTTCAGCTACTTGTTATATCTTGCTTGTATCATAAAGATTGTTATCATCTACGTAGTGCACATGTAGTCAACCTTGTTATACATTGCTCAAGCCGTGATTAAAAGAAAATAATTTTAATTTGGTAGTCGCCTATTCACCCCCTCTAGTCGACCATATCGATCTTTCACTTGTGCCGCCGGCCAAGGTGGGCCTGTGACAGCCGATGGCCACTTTTGATATAAGGCTCAACCATGGGAAGGAGCTCATATGACAGTCTCTCAGTCCCAGGCTCCCAGCAGACGTGCTTGAGTACTCAGGTTGGCGGCGATGAGCCACGGAGGCACCTCATTCAGAGGCTGGAAGAACACCACGAGACGCAGGATCTCATTCAATCAATCCTGCAGCAACCCGGCTTTGAGGAGACTGCGGTTTGGAAGTGGACTCCCGGCGATCACTACACGGCAGCTCGACATATTGAGTTCAGTTCGAAATCCAGCTCAGATCTGACGACAGAGCGCTTATATAGACCACCAAAGCTGCTAACAAAAGCTTACTTTTCTCACAGCAGTTTAAACAACAAAAACATTTGAAGGCCTCGAGGCACATACAGTACATTATATGATGACATTACACGTACCAGTTTCAATGGAAGTAGAACTGTAGAAGACGATATTTGGCTTCAAACAGACCCAAAACGACAAACAGGAGATCAACATCAATCTGGCAATACACTCACTTCAGATGTTGTAAAGACTTTGTTCAATCCGACAATACTCTCAAGTTTTTCATGCCAACAGAACCATCAAATAATATTCTGTATACTAAATAACATTTGCGCCGAAAATCCCAATCGCAGCATCCAGTGAGGCCAAGGGGCGCCATTCAGATGACCATGATTAGCAAAAAGGTCATCTAACAACTAACATAACCTACTTTCATGTTCGTAGCTTTCTGTTAACGCCTTACAGGACAGTCAAACAGGGCACCTCCATTTCTTCTGTAAGTACTGCCAGTTTATGGTATCTACTAGCTGGTGCTAATCAAGCAAATCTTTTATAGCGCCACTGCCAGATATCTTCATGGATTCCAAGGCCTCCCTGCATATTTCGATTCGAACTGTAAGTGTGATGTCTAAAGCCTGTTCTACGACAAAGATCACGACGACAAAGGATTTCAAAAGCATCTTGAGCGATTATCCATGTGCGCTAAACCTGAATGTAGCTAAAAGGGACAAGTACGATACCTTAACCCCTCTTCAATCTCTGTGTTCCCTGGCTCCAGTTTAGCAGCTTCAAGAAATGCACCACATGCCTTTTCATAGTCCTGAAGACCAAACGTCAGTACGTAAATCAAAACGGATTTGCCAAACAAAAGGCAGAAATTGTGTTCCCGCAGAAAATTAGGAACTGATCTAAGCATCCGTCCCACCTTGAGTAACATCAGAGCAGTTCCTTCACGATAGCAGGCCTTTGCCCAGCTAGGTCGCAGCATCTTGCAAAGTTGAGCATCCTTCAAGGCCATCTCCGCATTACCAAAGCGAAGCCAGCATAGGCTCCGGTTTGAAAGCAAGGTTGCATTAAAAGGGTCAAGTTTAATTGCCTACAACAAGATAGAAGATTAACACAAATGTTTTAGATTTGCCAGCAAGAATCTGTTGTGCTGACTGAATCACTAAAACTATTTCATCTTCATAAAATTTATGCAGTAAACACAAGTCATCCATGAAAAGATTAACTTGTATAAGCATGCCAGAGGATAACTGTTCATCCAAACTATCTCCGCCCTGGATGCACAAAATATGAATCCATAGACAAATAGGCAACCAGAACAAAGGGACAAAAAAGATAAAGTCAGTGGATATTTGAAAGCAAATATAGCCATGTGTGTTCATTGGCAAACCTCTCGAAGAGTGAACTCCCTAATGGCCTTCCAACATTCTTAGAAACAGCCAGGAGTACCCAACCTACCATTTACAAAGTTATCCATAGATACCTTAATTTGCATGTCATTGCGTGCTACTAGCAAGATAATCCTATTAACTGGATCCCACCCTGGACTTGGACACATTGTCTAGAACATGGGTACAATTAACATAGGTTGTTCACTGAATTTGCATAATACAAAGTACAGGAAAGTATCATTTCAAGGTAGCCCAGCTAATTATGTGAACCTAACTCTATATCAGGGTCAGACAGCAGGGTCCGTGGAGCAGATGGATATACATAGACTCCAGTGAGAGAACTTCAGACATTTTTAAACTAATTTGTCTCCTTTGAAACTACGTACATGAGCGTCCATTTATAAGGACTACTTAGACAGTCAGACTTCTCCTGACTCCCATGCAACTCCAATATTGACACGACTCGCCTAAAAGAATCAACCTTAACAAAGATGCCTGATAGACTACTTGCACATATCGAATCTACTTCTGAATTCAACGGACTATATCTCTAAACCAACTCCAAAACCATTAATCTATTTTCTTGGTGTCCGCTTCTTCCTAGATGGTTTGCAGGCCAGCCGCTTATGTTGGTCTCTAGACTGATGTGCTGGTGCCTGGCCTATCTCACAATGATGAATTGTATGCAATGGTAGCATGACTCGCGCTGGCACTGATCCAACTGTGTCATGAATAAAATAATTGCATTATAAGAGATTACAGAAAAAGCAGCATAACACAAAGGGCTTACAGGCGCAATCTCTATATACGTCACAACATTACCACGTCTGCAAAGCGCGCAGAGAGCATAATTTCCATCACGTATGTCATTCACGAAGAAACGAACTAACGAGTCAAATGCATTGTAGGTCCTTAAACTTGTTCTGAACAGTCAATAAACTTCAACAAACAAGATGCAAAAATATACCTCCTGATAAATGTTTGCTGCAGCAAAATAATTCCCATTCTTGAACGCCTCATGTGCTTTAGATTTAGCACTAGCAAGCATAGCTTTCTGAAACGTTGAGAACAATCAAATGAAATAAAATTCAATATCATATGTAATCCCGTCTGCACATGCTTAGTAGAAAATATATAATTAACTTCTACCTGAATTAACTCAATAGTTCTACCGTTTACGAAGTGGCCATGTATATTAAAGTTAAATTAATATTAAACCTACTACCTCCTGATAAATAATAAATGGGTCAGTCTCAACAGTTAATAGAATAGTTCGATTTTGTTTCATTTCCACACGATTCTACTGGCATAGCAAGCAACATCACTGATAGAACATGGTAATCTATTTATTTCAGATTCACACACCTTAAATTCAATCAACATTACCGATTACCACACCTTGCATCCTCTACAAAATCCACAGCAAAAAATAAAGCCTTTAGTCCCAAGCAAGGGATAGCCTACCTTAAAAAAACCACAGACCATGGATATATTTGGTTTGTGTCCAAGATTGCCCTACCAAAAGTTTGGCTAGCCAAAATTTTGGTTGAGGTTTCACTTGCCCATGGGTTGGCCAACAACAGCTAGAAAAATGAACTAGAATTGGCAAAAAGCATTGACATGCGAAAAGGTTGGTAAACCATCCAAGACCAATTTTTTTGGTCATAGTCAAAATATCGATAAGGTGCACTTTGGTCATAATCCAAACATGCCCCATGATCTAATCGATAAAAACTACTCCCTCCATATCATAATATAAGATGTTTTAGGTATTCCAATACGGACTACATACGAGCAAAATGAGTGAATCTACACACTAAAATACGTCTATATACATCCATATATTGTCTGTATTATTATACCTAAAACATCTTATATTATGATACAGAGGGAGTATTATTTATCTTATCCAATTCATCATATATTATTTTATGTTAATCTCAAATGCTAATCACGGCCTAAATTGGTTCAAAATCAATACTGGTTAATCCTGGTTACGTTAATACTCACAAAAACTAAAAGAGTTCACAACAAATAACTCCATCTTCTAGTACACATGGACATGATCACATGACAATAAACGGTGAAAGACTTAACATGCAGTGTTCCATAAAAAACTCAGGCGATAAGGGATATCGAGTTGGCAAGTTTAACATAACAGATAAAGGTAAATATTTAAAATTCTTTCAACTAAACCTTATCGCTCCCAAATGAATCAGCGTGCAATACAACGGGCATACTTGACATTACCAATCAATCAAATTCGTAGCCAATAATTGCAGAAAACACAAATTAGGGAAATCCCACAGCTAGCATGCACAAGCCAACAACTAATGTAAATAAATATGATAATGCTGTTCCATAACATACCTTGGCTGGGGGCACTGATTTTACATGCCTAATAACTCCATCGACACTCCAGTCACGCACATTAGACATACGTGAAGTGAATGGAAATAGAATTTCGACATGTTCACGCCTACCAGAATGTGCAGCAATTTCTAGAGGTGTGCGTCCATACTGCCAACAGAACAAGCAAGATTAACTTCACTTAGTATTTGGAATATGACAAAAGGGGGAACATACAAGGTATCTAGACATACATTGAGCAGACATGGTATAAACTCAACTATATCTATAGGATAAATAAGTGGAACTTAGTTCACGTGAGCTGTTTAAGATATGAAATGGTGTCTTCTAGTGTAGCAATGAGCAGACGGAACATTGCCTTGCTGTCTAAGATCAGTCAAGCACCACACAAGAACAACATTGATACTATACACGAATTATTACATGATAACACTACCCCCCAACAACTTCTAGGACGAAGCAGATAAGAAATAACTCTTGATGATAATTGCAATTTCGGTTTATTTTTTTCTCAAAACCGCCTTCTACATTTTAATCCAACAAATCCAAAGAAGTAGTTTGCAAGTTCAAAGTTAGCTCCAAGGTACGTTGCTCCTATCTAGCAGATAACCCAGAGCCGTCACATACTAACACGTCTCTCCAAATAATCAAATGGAATATGGTATTGAATTTAAAATGTACCTTTGCCGTTACTTATAAGAAAAAACATGTTTTTAATGCAGTCTACAAGGGTAAATCTACATGGAGCGAAAATACATAAAACAGATCTGCTAAATAATCAAATTCGTCGGGATATCTGTTTCTAAGTTTACATTTTCAAGATGGAAAACCAATCAGAATATGACATGTTAGGTATGGACGACATTATCCATGTAGCAGCAAGGGAAAAAAGCTTACGTTGTCAGTAACATTGGCATCTGCACCAGCCAGAACTAAGCACTTAATGATGTCAGTTGAGCCATTTGTGGTCGCGATCATTAAGGGTGTCTCTTTACCAATACCATCCACATCAGCACCAGCCTAACAATATAAACAAGGATTATATACTTATATGGTTCATATGGGCACATGTATACATAAAATTCTTCATTGTCATAATCATTTTATGAAAAATAAAAAATTCAGTAAACATAACTATCTCTTTTTACATTAGTACAGTAACCCGTAAGTTGATTTGTGAAAATGAGTTGACATACCTCAAGAAGGAGCTTAACACATTTCAATGAGCCCACGCCAGTAGCAACAACAAGAGCTGTATAATCAGTACCACTCAAAGCTATAGTATGCTGTTGAGAGATGAATAAATTAGAAATCTCATATAACTATAGGCAACATTAAACATAAATAAGGGAAGGGTGTAGACATAACCATGTCACTGTGAGTAAAAAATTTTGTCGAAAAGAAGATGCAACATAGTTAACATACAAAAACATTGTGAACAAAAGGAATTAGACTCTTATGTTATACTCCCTCCATTCCGTTTTTATTGTCGTGGAGAAACAACTGAGGAAGTACAAAAAAAAGGAACAGAGGGAGTATATGAGAACGTGGTGACTTCTGACCCATCTGGAAGTCCCTCACGACTCCCAAGAATTCATCTGAAAGCAAAAAAGAAGAAAAAGAGTTTCCAGCCCAGAAAATTCAATGGCCATACAGAAGACAAATTTCAGTCATTGTACATTAATGGTCATTCGGTCAAGCACTACAAAAATATAGTAATGCTGCAAAGCAAGATTCTTAAGCATGGACCCATTAGAGTGATACTGTATCTAGAGTTCACATTGCTAAGCATGCTAAACTTCAGCTTGTCAGAATATGTCATGCAAGGACAGTAGAAACAAAAATGTGCAGGCGTGCAGTTCAGAAAGTTAGATTATGCATACGCTAGAAACAGAGCATGTGCACAGTCAGGTGTCTGGAATGCATCTATTGGACATTTTACATGTGCAATGAAATAAGAAAAATCACCGCTGAAAAGGAGACTACACATTGATCTGTAGATTAGAGAAATGGGATTGGTTTGAAATAAATGGCGACACATTGCTCATGTTACCAAGATACTCATCAAAAAATGAGTCACAATCTGGAGGAGATGAATTTGACGGATTGTTTTCAGTTTGTGGCTAATATGCACTCTTTTCTCTCGATTTCTCTAAGTACAGAATTAGTCCACCACATGCAAAATACTGGTGTCTTAATATCCGTGCCAAAACCTTAGACACCTTACATTAAGAAACGGAGGGAGTACAATACTACTGAGACTACGGTTTGGAAACTGGAGCAGGTGAAGAATCGTACTCCACATGATTAAAGCCTACAGTTAAAAGGAATTAAAAACACAAGTCAACACGCAAAGCCAACCACATGAAGAAAAAAACTCAAATATGAGATGCTGGATAGGGAAAGAATCACATAGGTAAATAACTATTACTATGGTTACTATTCTAAATAGCAAGCCGGTTCATCACAAAGAAAAGATGGGGGTGATGTTTACATCTGCACCGTGGTCCAACAAAATCTTCACAATATCATCCCGTCCATCCAAAGCAGCAACATGTAGTGCTGTCCCACCAAGATTTAGTGCATTAACGTGAGCTCCTTTGGAGAGCAAGAGCTCTACTATTTCATACTTTCCTGGATACAAAATACAGTATATCATGAGTTGAATATAGAGTACTTTGTTGTAACTCCTTGTCTTTGCGGTGATGTGTTAATATTTACCTATCTAACAAATGTTAAGAAGCATACAATAAGGAGCTGGGTATTTACATACATACATACACACACACACACACATATATATAGGAAAATGATTTAATAATCCTATGAGTATGTACTTCCACACTCAATATTAGCAGAACTAAAGCTAGCACACCAATACAAAGTCAAAAATTATGGCTTGTGAAATGATGGAGTCCACAGAATTTGGACACAAGGCTATGTTTGAACTTGAGGGCTTGGCTAAGCTAACAATGTCATGGAAAAATAGAAGGCCTGCTAGTTCGTTTTTCTGCACAACATATTGTCTATAGCGGAGAAAAAAAGAACTTTGACATACAGCATGCACTTCAATCCGTTTCTCCAGATGTTTGCCACTATAGAAAATACATACTAGAAATATTATTCCATGTCTCGCTGATATATGGTTCTTCACGCAGTACACAAGAAGAACACTTAGGAAAGATGAGTATGTGTGATGGATAAGCATAGAGATCGATAATACCTTTGATGGCGAGATGGAGAAGAGTACACCCATTGCAGTCGAGCTTCTCTGTGTCAGCACCTTGCTCAAGAAAATAACGCACCAATTCCACATTCCCACGGGCAATAGGAAAGGTAATAGCTGTTTGGCCTGCAGGAGATAAGCTTAATTAGCACAAATCCAGCCCATCTGACGACGAAACAGCTCCGGAATATAATCAAAACTAGGATGATATTTCTGCACATGGAAGTAAGCAACTTTTTTAAGGAAGGAAGGAAGGAAAGGAAAGGTATTTAAGGTGACGCACCCAACGGACCGTCGGCATCAACGTCCAATCCGATGTCCTCGAGCAGGTAGCGGCACACGGGCAAGCTCCCGCCGAGTGCGGCGACCTGAATCAGGCCCATACCGGAGCCGTCCATTACCGCGCTCAGCTTCTCAGCAAGGCGGCGGCCTTCCGCGCCCCTGCCCAGCGCCCTCGCCGCCTCTGAGACGAAATGGATCGGCCCCAAAATCAGCACAAAAACACCTGAGATTCGAAATTGAAGAAGAAGACGAAAACGCCGGCGTCCTATACGTACGCTTGACTCGGCGGAGATCGCCGTCGAAGGCTGCCTTGAGGAAAGCCTGGTCGAGGTTAGGGTTGGAGGAGAATCGGTTGGGTTCACAGACACCGGGAGGGATGTTGTTGTAGCGGTCGTAGGCCTCAGGAGGGTGGAGAGGCGGCTGGGGCGCCATGGCGAGAGGGTTGGAGGTAGCTAGGGTTTAAGCCAGGGGTTGGATGGGATGGGGGAGGAGGGAGGCGTAGGCGGGAAGGAAGGGAGTGGAAGCGGAATGGCGGCCAGAGAAGACGACGCGTGCGACGACGATGGAAATGGAAACCGAGCGGACAGAATATTACGGACGTTCTCAGCTCCGTCCTCCGTGAGGCTTTGTTTCTAGAGTTTTTTTTTTTTTTTGGACTAGGAGATAATTTGTGGATTGGATCAAACCACTACCTTTACCCAATCCACACAATTCACAAATTCCCAATCCACTAGGGAAGGGTAGTGTTTTAAGTATTAAAGAAAATACACTAGAGTTTGAAAAATTCAGGGAAAATGGGGATAAAACCTATCAAATACACTAGAAACAAACGGTACCCTAAATTATGTGGGGATTTAGATTTTAACCGGGATAATCCCTACCAATCCTCACAAAATTTTTAGAAACAAACATAGCCGAATCATTTATGGCCATTTACTGTCCGAATACAAGCAAAGCTGTCATATTTACAATGCCTGATCTTGACGGTTTGCTCGACACGATCAAGACATACGATAAGTTGTGGGTTATAGTGGGGCTACGGGTTGGCAGCGATTCATCCTAGGTTAGGTGTAGATTGTTGAGTTGTACTTGTACTAGGTTGTGGCCTTTCTAGACTTACAATAACGGATAAAACATGTTGTTCGCATGGGCAACTACACACCTAGGTATGAAATTTGAGGCAAACCGAGCCGGCTCGGCTGGACTCGTTAAAGCTCGATCAATTAGTGAGTCAGCTCGACTTGACTCGTTTTATAAACGAGTACAGAACTAGAATTCGGCTCAACTCGCTAAACTCGAGAGTTTTTCATATAACTCATTTAGCTTGATAAAACTGTTAACATGCATTATAAAAGATTTATATAGAATTGTTTATAATTATTTTGGCATGTGTGATACATTTATCACAACAATCAATGATAATATGACACTATCAAATAATATCTAGTCGTTAAACTATGATAATAACAAAAAATTGTTCACGAAAAAGAAGAATACATGTAACAAATTTTCTTACCTAGTTAAACGAGCTAAACGAGAAGCTAGGAACTTCTCGTTTAACTCAAACTTGTTAACCATCTAAAATGAAAATTTGGCTCGGCTCGTTTAGCAACGAGTTCGATACAAGCCGAGTCGAGTTTCGAGCTACTCATTTAACTCACGAGTTTCGAGTTTTAATTCCAGCCTATACACACCTTAGTTTGACCTGCCCTTAAATGTTACGAAAAAAAAAGAATACAACAGGGTGGGAACTCAACATTAGAGTTGATAGGATTATCCAAAAATACTTTGAATCTTTTTCAACTCATGTGCCGGTTGTTATGATTTTCAAAGTCAACAGAAAAGGTCAACTCAAAAGTCAATCTTAAAAAATGATGACCAAAATATATTTTTTTCAAAATTTTGAAACCAGTTTTATACACCAAAAAATTGTGCTCTACCGGGATATCAAGATAAAGTAGGAACATACGGCTTGTAATAAACTTTTTCTAACGTGCAATGAAACACAAAGTTTTTGCATTTTCTCGAGAAAAAAAGAGATATTGTTACCAGTGTAGTCATCTTTTGGTAGGTTGTGTTTTTGGCTATACCTTCTCAGTTACTATGTTTAACTTCCATTTCATACATGTGGATGAAAATATATGGTTGTGCTAACATTCAACTCTTATCTTTTCAACGAAACACCTGAAGGCCGCCCATCCCGTTTGTCTCGTGAAAAAGATGTAAATTGCTTATTTCTGAAACATGGAGGGTGTATATATAATTATTTTCTGTTGGAATTATGATTTATTTGTCAATGTTGATCTATTTAGTTGAGTTAGTCCTCTACTCCTTTTAGATATATAGCAATGAAAAGAACAGTTAACCTAAACCCTTTTGTAGGTTTTCTTTCTTCTTGGGATTGGGAGAAATACATGCTGGATTGTGTCAAACTATTCAAGCCATTCATCAGATTTACCCTGGCATGTGTATAAGTGTTGCTCCCTTGCTCTTGGGATTGGTACTGCATCAGGTTACGTATCTATTTCTGCGTCAAGCGCCTGCCAGATGTCACAGTATTTATAGTTATATACAATGTTTGGGATATCGCTTCTCGTTAACTTATCGGCCGACCTAACATAAGAGATAAATCGGCTTATTGACAGATTAATCAATTTTGTCGGTCGACTAGAGATAAACCGGCAAGGTTTTGACAAATCTCATGTTTTCGTATCATCAGGATTGATCAACATGGCAAACTCTTAAGCCATGTCATATGTATTCCCTTAAGTAACCTGAGATATACCGGAAGTAGCCATCTACACAAATAGAAGGCATCAAGACCAAAAAAACTCAAACAACATAAAAAAAGTGGAGCTAAATCGGGTGGGGACACAGATTTACTGGTGAATATCGTGATATATCGGTGAATATGTGCGAATATCGACGATATATAGCTCTGACAACCGATATATATAGATGGTAAACGCCGGCGGTATTGACTTGTCTTATCGGTCTGACCCTGATAAGCGACAAACCGACCGATTTATATCGGCTTACCTGCCGATATTTTGAATAGTGGTTATATGGCCTTACAAGTATGTACTTTGGTGTGTCATCATTAGGATAACTAGTAGGCCTTGGCGCGGCGGCACGCCGCGCCCGTGGGCAGACCCTGTCGCTGCATACTAATAGAATCCGATAAGTGATATCACCTGAACTCTTCGATAGAGACCCAAAAAAGGACATGTCAGGCAGTTGTCAGATCTAATAGACCAGGCGTTGCAAGAGGTAGATTTTATCAAACTTACTTCACCGACGCTTGACATAGGCTTTTGTATATACCATGCCCTTTAGTAAACAGGCCAAAATCAATGCGAGAGAGTACCGTTCACTTGCTATAGTAATTATCAAAAGATGTCTACAACTATATTAGTATTAGTACCGAGATGTTCTAAACGAAAAATAGCTAATGGAGAATTTCTCTGGTCTGGAACACCCATACCAATAGAATACATGCTACTGAGATTAAGATGGACCGTCTACGTAAGTCGGACACTTCAAATAGCCGAAAAATTATGAATTCACCGATCACAGGCAATTAGGGAAAATCAAGTACATAATTGGAATTGCCACGAAATAGATAAACTCTTCAACCACATAGATCTTACAATAGTCACATCATACTACTGGATGAAATTGGAATGGCCATATAAGAACCACAGAGAAGCTACGACATAACGCAACTTGTTGCCTTATTCTTCATCATCGGAGATAACGATCACCTCCAGTGGCACTTTAGCAGGTACCTGATTTTCCTTTTTACTATCGTCGTTGAGCAGCTTGAGCCTCTTAGCCGCACCCCTCTCCTGCTCGACTCCTGAGGCGATCCTGCTCCTCTTTGCGTACTCCACCAAGTGCCTGGCAAACTTGTCCCGGTGCGCCATGGCTCGAGCAGCCGGGGGATCTAACGCGAGCGTAGCTTGGCGCTTGGCGGCCGCGCTGTCGGCGGTATCCGACAGTTCGCTTTCTTCATCGTCCGAAACTGTTGCGGATACCTCCTTAGCATTGGCCTTCCTACGCATCTCTGCTTCCAGCTCAGCGTATCTCGTCGGTGTCATCTTCTCGTAGGTTGTAGCCTTCTGCCTGGCCATGGTGACAAACAGCCAAAATTGGTGATGGTGACCTTAGTAGTGCAGGGATGGCTTGTAGAACGATACGTTGTCGATTGACTTGCAGCAATAGTCCTTGATACGTCTCAAACGTATCTATAATTTCTGATGTTCCATGTTTATATTATACCAATTGCTACATGTTTATATACACTTCATAGCATTTTTATGCATTTTCTGGGACTAACCTATTAACAAGATGCCACAGTGTCAGTTCCTGTTTTCTACTGTTTTTGTATTCCAGAAAAGCTGTTCTGGAAATATTCTCGGAATTGGACGAAACTTGCACAGGACCTCCTATTTTTCCAACACGTACACGGAGTCCAAAGGAGAGACAAAGACGACCTAGGAGGCAGCCACACCATGGGGCGGGGCGGGCCCACCTCCTGCCGCGCCGTGGGGTGGTGTGTGATACGTCTCAAACGTATCTATAATTTTTGATGTTCCATGCTTGTTCTATATCAATATCACATGTTTTATATGCACTTTATATCATATTATGACATTTATTGGACTAACCTATTAACAAGATGCCACAGTGCCAGTTTCTGTTTATTATGTCTGTGCATTGCAGAAAAGGTCCAAAAATGAAAGTGCAGAAAAATCTGAAAAAATTACAGAAATTCTAAAACGCCAGAAGACTCCGGGAGCCAGAAGGACAAGTCTGGGGAGGCCCACAGCCCCCACACCATGGGCCCGCGCGGCCAGAGGGGTGGCCGCGCCGTGGGGTGGTGTGGCCACCTCGGTCACCTCCTCGCGACGCCCTTTGGACTATATATTGCCTCCGGTGCAAACCCTAAAAGAATTGATGATTTCTCCAGAAGAGTTCCGTAGCTCCGCCGCCACCAAAAACCCTAATTCGGGGGACAGAAGTCTCTGTTTCGGCACCTTGCCGGACGGGGAATTGCCCCCGGAGTCATCTCCATCGACGCCACCGCCTCCA